>JAHWFP010160788.1:0-19520 GCA_023313725.1 Lithobius niger | reverse complement strand
CGCTCATTCCGCGTCGTCTCGCTCCCCTCCCCCCCTCATTTAATTTGTCGTTCGATCGGTAGATGGCATCGTATGTTCGCGCTGCTGGCCGTTGCGTTCCGGGCGCAGCTACTATCTCAGCGGGGCTTGGCTGCTACTCTTATAATTTGCCGTTCCGTCGGTAGATGACGGAGAGGGCATCGTATGTCCTGCTTGCTGCTGCCTGCAGATGGCTGCTGCCGGCTGCTGCCGGCTGCTGCAGATGTCCGCGCTGCGGAACTTGTGTAATTATACTATATATAGATATATAGATAGATTGAGATATTCAAGTGAAAATTTACGAAAGTCACCAGTCATACATCCTAATCTAAATGCCTTATTTTTTGTTTTGTTTTTAGTGGCAGGATCTGATTGAAATTGGTCGTTCAGTTCCAGACGAAGTTCTAGAACGGCGAATCAAGAGCTTGGCAATCAATCAGTGTTGTTCTGTAATCTATACTGTAAGTAAAATAGATATTACTGTTCTGTCCTGGTGCAATAGCACTTAAATAAAAAGATAAGACTGAGTATTTTAGCTAAGTGGATCAATAAGTTGAGATAAACTAAGAGTTCGTTAACTTTTTTGGTTATGTAAACCGTCGGGTAGTTAAAAACGAAACGCGTGGGCCAGCCATTTTCAATCGTGTTGTCATGGTGACCCAACGGGCAGAGATGAGCCCAGTTATACAAGCACATAGGTAAGCCTATAATAGTTATTCATCATAAGCTAAGTTGACTGAGGAAGCTGGTCTAGTCGATGATTGGAAAGGGCAACCTGGTAAAGCCCGCGCCAGTCGGTTTCGGCTAAGGTAGTGAGGGAGACTACCATCTCCTTCAGCAACTATGGGATCTAACTTTTGGACATTATCTCGACCTCTGTGATGATAGGCAGTTTCTCGGGGGGGGGGGGAATGTAATCTCCAGGCTTCCCCGTATTACACTCCTTTCTTCTACAAACGTCTAAATTTTCTTCTAAAAAAATTTAAAATTGTGCTTGGTCGTGTATACACGCATTCTTCAGATGACAGACATGAAGCTCAAAAAAATTTATTAAAAATAAATAAATAAATTCTGTGAGCCTTACGTCGCATATGAAGCAAATTAATTCTCGTATAGTCGACTAGCTCAATTCTGAACCTTATGGATATGCTAGAAGGAGTAAAGACGAGTAAAGAGAGTCGCACCGGCAACCCTCCCGATCATTTCAGGAATAACGACAATGTCCAGAAGAAGTTATAGCTGGGCAGTCTCTCACATTATTATCACTGGCAGATTGGCAGCGGTTCATGTAAATGATCAGATGAGCTTACTTTCAAGCTACAAGGCATAACTCTGCCTCCGCTCAGCAGCGCTATAGAGCAGTTAGTCTGGGTTTGAACCGACAGATCGCTGTGTACCAGTGAGCCTGCAAGGCGACTACGTTATTGACAGTACACACTTACACAGTATACTGCCAGTATACGTGTCAGCCGGTGCAAGTGGCTGATGCAAATGAAAGGCAATTTTTCCTAACAAGTTGTTTGCAAGTTGTAAACATAAAAGGGATTTGAGAGCTAGCAGACCCGCTGTACGACATGGAACTGGTAGGAGAAAGAAGTGGGCTTTTCTACGTCGATCATTCTCAGTAGTTTTTCATTATCTCATTAGGCTCAGGGCTGGACTATAGCGCGGCAAAAGGGTTTTGAGGGCCAGTAGGTCCGCTGTTAGAGAAATGATGATGGACTGGTAGGAAAGAGGAGGGGTTTACCGCGTTGGTTATTCTCAGTAGGTTTTCATTAGCTCATTAGGCTCAGACTAAGCTTAATGAACTAATGAAAAACTACTGAGAATGACCAACATGGAAAACCCCATTCTTATCTTCTACCAGTTCCATCTGGTAGGAGATAAGGCTCTTCCACCGTCATGTCTCTAGCAATGGACCTGCTGGCCTTCAAAACCCTTTGGCTGTGCTAGTCCACCTTTGAGCTAATAACAAAAACTACTGAGAATAACCAACGTGGAAAACCCCACTTCTTTCTGGTCCATCGTTAGTCATTCTTAGTAGTTTTTCATTAGTCACATGGGTGGACTAGCACGGCCAAAGTGTTTTAAGGGTCCACCATCAGGTACACAGGTAGAGATGCGACGGTGGAACTGCTAGGATAAAGCAGTGGGTTTTTCCACGTTGGTCTTCCTCAGTAGTAGCTCTTTAGGCTCGAGGGCGGACTGGCACGGCCAAAGCCAGAAGGAAAACCTCGTTCAAAGAGCGAGTCCATTGTCTTCAGCAATTTGCATACGACAAGCCAAAAACATATTACTTGAAATATATGGCATATTGTGTTGTTGGCAAACGCAGTAATTGAAACTAGAAATTAGACAAATTATTTCCGATAGTCTAAGTTCTTTCCCCGTGCATGAATCAAACATGAAACCATTAAATAAGACAAACTAGATGAACACCTCATGTACCCTCAAGAGTAACCCTTGGAAGAGATGTTTGGGGAACGGGTTTTTCCGTAGGTGCCTCAATGTAGAAAGTAAGCTTCTCTGCGCAGCTCAGACTTAGCTGAGCGTTGAAAAAATACTTGATTGCAACCAATAACCCATAACCGCCTGAAAAAACTTTCGAGACCCTTTTTTTTTTAAATTTGATACTTGGGTCGGTTCTCAGATTCGAACCAGCATTCTCTTGGCTTGGAGCCGACGACGCTGGGAACCCCTCACAAAGCTCGCGTTGGGACTTAGTTTTTTGCTGTTATACGTTGAAGGCGTACGTTCGTATCTAGGCGGTTATGGGTTAAAAATAATAAGGTTTATGTGCCAGATAACAGTCAAAGGGTACACAGGTGGGGGTTTTGTTAAACCACTTATACCTGCCCACGAATAATATACAAGGTTATACATATTTACACAATAGGAATAAGTGTACAGAGCAATCTTGTTGGCAGTTAAATTATAAAAGAGATAATAAATCCCATTTGTTTAGCCTATTCTTGAATGGATGGGGCCATAACAACGTCATCAGGTAGAGCATTCCACATGTTTATCACTCGGTTTGCAAAGAAGTACTTTCTACAATTTAGTCTTAATGTTTTTTTAGCAAGTTTCAGAGGATGACCCTTCGTTCTACCCTCATTTCTAATTTCAAAAAAAATTCGATGGGTAGTAATTCAATAAACCGTGTAGTAGACAATATGTGAATGCCAAGTCTGCCTTTGTCCGCTGTAATTTTAATGAATCCATGTTGAGCATTTTTAATCTTGTCTCATAGGACTTATCACAAAATTCCGGGATGTAATTTGATGTAGCTACGAATACGCGGACTTTCCTAAAAAAGAGTTCCATGCCTATCCCTTTCATGGGTCCCTTTTGCGGTCGCTTTTTTCTTTATAAACATTTATGTGTTTTCGTGTTTTCGTGTAATAAAAAAATAATAATAATAACAATAATAATAAAAATTTCTGTAATTGATCCTAGAGGCCAAGAAGGGCTTCCCTCTCGTTCCTTCCCTGGCCAGTTCACCACTGACTAGGATGTTTGCGAATACTTTTCAAACAGGAGAAATAAACAAATGAATAAACTAGTTGCCCAGATGCTTGGGACAATTACGCATTAATAGTGATTCCATTAAACGTGTTTGGAAGTGACGGAAATGTAAATGCCACCAGGAGTACATGAAGAATTAGAACAACGAGTGACAACGCTTAATTGATGTACTTTGCCTTTAACCAAATCAGGAGCTTTACATGTCCTTTGCATTTGCTGCTAATATAGTGATA
The DNA here is from genome assembly GCA_023313725.1 of Lithobius niger. NCBI lineage: Eukaryota > Metazoa > Arthropoda > Chilopoda > Lithobiomorpha > Lithobiidae > Lithobius > Lithobius niger. The sequence continues at coordinate 15,744 of JAHWFP010160788.1, read as the reverse complement.
CAATAATTCGACCACTACCTCCACCCGAACCAGCGTCATAACCTTCGTAGGCATACAAACTAAAAGATTTATCAACTGAGGAAAAAGACCTATTGAATACGGCTGCCTTCAATATGGTACACCCCATAATGGCGTTTTCTATATTTGTGGTTCGAAAATGCTCACCAAGAGCTGTGATATCATCTAGTATGGTGGCGCCCATATAGGAGCGGTCATTTTGCCCCAATTTAGCCAAGTTGATTGCTGTAATCCATCGTACGCTGGGACAGAGCTTTAACACTAACAAACACTCGCCGATCGTACTTCAGGGAAAACTTTATAACCTACTGACACTAGCAAAACCTATAATTTTTTTACTGTGACATGTAGTGTGGGATCTTGTTGGCTGAAGGTTATATTTTACAAGGCAATTATTTCAGAAATGTTAATAACTGCAAATACGTTCAGTACTTGTTGCACATTAATTTTTATTTTTTTATTTCTCCTAGTCAGGAACAACAGGTAACCCTAAGGGAGTTATGCTGAGTCATGACAATGTAAGTATTATTGTTTAATAACTCTTACTCTGTTAAATTTTTTTCAGGACTGGGATTTTCAACGTACTTATTGCTAGGATGTATCCTGAAGAACACTGGAAGTGTCCAGTATCTCGTTTTGTTATTACTCCTATAAATAAATAAATAAATAAATAAATAAATAAATACAATTGCCACCAACATGTGTTAGGACTGCGGAAGGGCGCTGAACCACTGACACCGAGCCTACATTTAAAGGAACAACAAAGCTAGAAGAAAGACCTATAAAATTTCAGTGAGTGGGCGTTTCAAAAAGACTGCTAGGGTTTCGAGCCTTTGTTGAGCCTAGTTTTGGCCTCCAAGCACGGGCATACCTTCGTGTCCCAATATGCTTCCCGTTGAGCTATTAACTTTCATAATCTAGTCAGGTTACAGTACATAATATTCAAGTTAAGTAAAGTGGTTTTATCATTTGTACTGAGGTAAATGGTCCAGTGTAGCCGTGCTAGATTTGATCTTGAGGCACCACAGGCACTCAAGCAACCATCAGGCAATTTTGTCGGTACCAACGATTTATGATGGCCCATGACTGTTTTTTTTTTAAATGCCTCTTTTGTTGTCTATTTATTGTATGTAGGCTACATCTTTTACTTTTTGACTTGTCTTAAACCATGCGTAATGGCTGTTTGCCGTGACGTCACCATGAGTTAGCCAATGACGAACGAGAACAACGGCTGTTTGGCCGTCTGATTGGACTAGCCCAGTCACGTGATATGCACGTCACAGCAAACAGCCATGGCGTGTGGTAGAGTGATCCATGTTTTCTTTCCTTTTTTTTTGTAAGCATACTTAGAGTTGTATTTTTTCTATACTCTGGTATGTCAGACCAATCAGTTGTATTTATTTTGCAATTATTTTTTTTATGTTTTCGTACGTACCTATCTTCATCCTGTTCTAACAAGAGTGGTGATACCATTAGATCTCAAGGTCCCTGGCAGGTCTTACTTGGTGGTAACCCAGTCGTGTCCCTTTCACTCCACCCTCCTCTTTTACCGAACACTTGAATTCTAGTTATTAATCGCTTTACGTGACCCCGTTTTTTGCAATACTGGTTGTCACTAGTATCTGTGTCCCATTCCTGTCCTTTTGCATCGACTAGTATTGCAACAAACTATTAGTTATTAATTAATTAATTAATTAAATTAGGTGTTTAGTGCAAGGTGGACTAGGTTTGCGGTGGCAACGATCAAATGACACTTAAGGTTATTAAACGGCCAAACAATTCAACCTTTGACAGTCGCACATATTTATGTTACTAATGGAGTTACCGCCCTACTTTAATTTGGAATCAATGAGAACAAACACTTTCTTTATGCCCTATCCTCTCATTTGATGTAGGAGTTCTGCCTCGAAAACATCATGGCTTAAAACATAAAGTTCTCTCAATAATTTGGTGAGATTTGCGATATAGTAGGCTGTAAAACCCTTAAGAAACGTCTGGTATTCGAATGTAGAAAAGAAAGGAACGTAGCTACGAATACTGATTCCGTTGCGGGTCTTTGTTTCACACTAATTTATAAAAAGCAATGAAATTGAATATCAAATCCTGCTAATTCAAACAGTTCCCTACAGCATTTTTAACGTCATATTCCGGGTGGGTAAGGGATGTCCATTTTTGCCAACCGTGGCCTTGTTGAAGCGCTGTAAGCTCCCACAGTGGGAGCTGAAGCAATTTAAGCGACTTTATTGCATTCTGTCTTCCCAAGTACACATTTTTGTGGTTTTGTCATCGTGGCTGAGTTGTGAGAGAGCTTAGCCTGGTTGCTGGAGGTTTGCGGATCTGGTCGAACCCCTGGAATGGGGATCTTGGCAAAGTCCCCGCCAGGACTGTCGGCCAGGGGAGCGTGAGAGTCTACCATGCTCCTTCAGCGGCTATGATTCTGGCCAATTCAGAACAATCTTTCGGCCTTTACGATAATCGGAGGTTTCCCGGATCGAGTCCCCGGGTTGGCACCTCCCTTTACCAGATATTTATTCTTCCTGAAAGTCTGGTAATGTTCAAAATTGAGCCGCTTCAGCCATACAAGCATTAAGTTGCTTCGGCTGACTTAAAGCTCAAAGAAATTAATTTAAAAATAAAAAAAAATATGGCAGCTTTTCTTAGTCATTCTAAACTTCGGTAACTTTTTTAATAACATGTTTGCTGCAAATCAACCGGTTGTCAATTCATCAAAATAATAACATTTTGCAAATGAATATCGTAACTAACCTGGAATAAAACCTGGAAGTTTCTCGGAAAACTAGAAAGTTTAATTGGGAACTGTGCACGCCATTAACATCCAATCTGACTTTGGATTCTTGTCGTTTCACTGGACTGCATTGTGTCGAGGGAGATAGGGGTAACCAATGCAATGCTCCACCGATTGGCCAGGTTGTCCAAAACTTGGGTAGCAACATAGCGAATGATTTGTGTTTTGATTAACGCTCGTAGTTTAGTGGCTAATATTGACGTGTTTCATTTTTTACTGTCACGTATCTCTTATGATTTGGTATTCGTCGTTGAATCGTGGCTAACTCCGGCTGTAACTGATTCAATGGTTGTCGGCGGCCAGCCTTATAATGTGATCAGGAGAGACAGGGGTTCAAGGGCTGGTGGCATTTGCGTTGTTCATCGTAGCAGCACAGACATTGTGCTTACCAGAGTAGCCGACAAGACCGAGGCTATATCCCTTATGCTGCTGCCATCGAGGGTCAAATTTATTCTTGGGTACATCCCTGATGGCTTCAGTGATTTGCAGCTGTCTTCTATGTCTGATTTTATTAACCTAATCGAGGTCAGTCGTGACACAACGATTGTTCTTGGAGATTTTAAACTCTCAACCGCAGATTGGTCACTGGCGACAGCCAATAGTCATCACCACCAGAATTTTTTTAATGATATTGCTGGACATGGTTTTACACAGCTCGTTAGGGAACCGACTCGAGGAGACAACATATTGGATATGGTTTTAACGGATGATGACCGGATCATTTTGACGTTAACATCGGCCCTCATCTTGGTTTAAGCGACCATTGCATCGTAAATTTCCACTTGAATGGTTCAGCAAATTCCACTGTTCTGTCTTACGGCTTTGCCAAAATTAATTATCCGGCAGTTAGGGCAGCGCTTTTGGAGAAGGATTGGTCAAACACACTGGCTGAATCCGTTTCGGTTGAGGTCGCCTGGGATAATTTTTGCTCCAGTGTTAAAAATAAGATGGTTCAGTGTTGTTTTACTAGACGCAATCGAAAGTAAAGATCTCTCAACTTACCAATTGAAATTCTTAAACTTGGAAGGAAGAAGTTATCACTGCGGCGGCGATATAAACGGGATCGCTCGCTTCTTAATCGTTCTGCTTACAATGAGTGCAGGTTGCAATACTCCAAGGCTTTAATCGAAAATCGTAAAGCAAGAGAACGATCTGCCCTTTCTGATGGGAGCGTTGGTTCCTATATCGTCTGTATCGTGAAAGAACGAATACTTCCAGATCTATCCCACCACTTAAAGATTTTATCACTGACCCACTTTGTAAAGCAACGACCTTTAATACTATTTTTTTCTAAAAACGGAATTATGGACAACGACTCTCAGCCACCAATGCCAAATAGTCAGGTGGTAACTCGGGAACGCTGTACAATGGTGGAGTTTACTCCCATGTAGTGTTTTGAATGCATTTTTGGCTTTAAAACCATCACACTCGGTTGGTCCTGATGGTTTTCAGCATACCTTCTTTAAGAGATCAGATCCTTTATTTGTACCCCCTTGGCCCATATTTTTTATTTGTATTTTTCTTCAGGTCGTTTGCCTACAATTTGGTCAACCGCCAATGTAATTCCAATTTTCAAAAAGCGTGATGGTGCAGATTCGCACAACTATCGGCCTCTTGCCTTGACGGCTGTACCATGCAAAATCATGGAAACCATCATTCGGGACCATATGTCAGTTTATTCTGAAACTCACAAGCTGATTGGGAACGACCAATTTGGCTTTGTGAGTGGTCGCTCTACTACACATCAGCTGCTGGTGGCATTAGCCGGTGGACCGACACTCTAGATGTTGGTGTGTCATCGGATGTAGTACTTTTCGATTTTAAGAAAGCCTTTGAGTCTGTTGTTCACCGAAAACTTCTCTTTTAAGCTCAGATTTTATGGTTTTGATGGAGCACTCTTAAGCTGGCTTGAGGCCTTTTAGCTTGGGCGTACCCAACGTGTGAAAATTGGAAACTCGTTTTCGGAACCAGTGCAGATTGTCAGTGGAGTTCCACAAGGGTCGGTTTTAGGGCCATATCTATTCATTTTGTATTCAAATGACTTGCGTTGCAACCCAGTCAATGCAAGTCAGCAGAAACTTGCTGATGACCTAAAGCTGCACTCTGCTATTGTAAACTCGACCTCAAAATATCAATTGCAACTCGAGATCACTTGTGTGGCTCGATGGTATGTGGGTTGGCAGCTGCCTATTTTGGATGATAAGTGCAAATTCTTTTATGTAGGACATACTAACAGCAACCACTCATATGTTTTGAACCAGTCCACTGTTCCGCGTGTTTGTTCAGGATCTCGGTGTTTGGTTTGATTCATCCTTAAAATTCACCACCCATTATAATCACATAGTGGCAAAGCAAATGCTAATCGTCGTCTCGGAATTGTACACCGGTTTTTTAATTCTGGCTGTGTAGAAACTAAAGTCCGTGCTTTTAAAATTTATGTTCGCCCGCATTTAGAGTATGCTTCACAGGTTTGGCCCCCTTACCTGTTGCGAGACATTGACCATTTGGAATCGGTGCAGCGTCGTCTTACAAAGCGGCTGCCTGGCCTTGCACAGCTGCTTTACTATCTGCGTTTGAAGCGTCTCGGGCTGGACTCCTTTGAACTGCGCCGACTTAAGGCTGACCTAATTTTGACATTTAAAATTCTGCGTGGCTTTCTGGAAATAGGTTTACCATTCTTTGACCTTATCCATGTCAGCAGGACTAGGGATCATAGTTACAAATAACGTCTCCCCTCAGCCAGACTTAATTGCCGGAAGTACTTTTTTCCGTTAGGGTGGTCCCAGTGTGGAATGCTTTATCTGAGCGGATCGTTGCGGCTGCTTCCGTCAACAGCTTCAGACAACATCTTGACAAGTTTTACTTTGCCAAATTTCTGAAAAGACCCAATTATGTTGTCGCCTGCTAGTTGGGTGGTGATTGTTGGACTGGTGTATGCCCAGTAATGCCCGCTTGTTCATGATCATGTCTCTCCTGGTGACCATGGCTTTTTTATTATGATGAACTTTTGTATTTATTTTTATTTTATCTTGATTTTGATTGACAATTAATTGGTTTAGGCCAGGCTTTAAACTGCGATGCATTTATTTTATTCTATTTTTTTTAACATTGACAATGGTACGGCTTTTCCCCTCACTCGTCCCTCACGTATGGCGATGCCATCGGGGACCACTGTGTCCCTGGTACGTCTAACCTTGGTGGTAAGGCATTCGTGACCCCAACCCTATGCCATCAACCCTTCCTTTACAGCCGGGCAATCGTCTTCGTTTTAAACTTTTAAACTCTTAAATTTTACAATTTTTAGTTTTTGTTTTAACTTCGGGTGGCAGTTAGTGACCACCAGGTCCTTGCCATTCCGGTTGCGTTTGAAACAAAATTGTTATTATTATTATTCATTAATTGTTGCCTACCCTTGATACGGCTAAAACTTGGTGGAAATCTGTATTAAGTCTTGTTTTGTACGGATTTAATTCACGTTTTTATGTCAACTCATCGATGGACAGGCTAACAAAAGAAGAACTACTAGTGAATAAAACGACAAAGTTTTGCTTACTACACGCAATTTTCGCCAAGTTAAGAGATGGGGGAATCCCCCCGCAAATCTCCCCACCCGTTCCCACCATTCCCCCGGTCGAAACGAAATATTTTATTTTTGTCAAATCATGACTTCAAATCATGGCTTTCCATATTTCGAATGTTGCCACTTTTGCCTAGTACGATACGTGTACCTTGCGTATACACGACTTTAAACGAGCCCACGTACACGTCTTAGAACGTCTCAGCGAGTTAGGCCTACCTTCGTTGGAAAGTCTGGTAAAATAACACACTGAAGTTAGTACGATTAGTGTCATTCGCTAATTAATGTTTATTAATGCGGAGAATTTAAAACGAAGCAAAGGAGGAAAACGAAGACCTGTGTAAGCCAGGTTTTAAGTTAAAGAAATTGACATTGGCTGTAATGGAACACCGGAGTGCATCTTGCAGGCACCAAGCGACATGCCAGACTTAACCACTCGATGATAAGTCATTCTCTGTCTGGCACAAATTTAAACAAAATTTAATGCTGTATCACAATTAGAGTCATAATTAATGGAATTATGTAGAAAGTTTCCGCTCATTTTCACAACGAGGACACTTTTTAATGTCCAGCTAATTTCCGGTGGCTGGCTGCCACCATCCTCGCCGAAAATCAGCTGGACATTAAAAAGTGTCCTCGTTGTGAAAATGAGCGGAAATTTTCTACATAATTCCAGTAATTATGACTCTAATTGTGTGAGAACTTTCACAGTAAGGTAACGAACGATGTTTTCTTAATGCTGTATCTTATATGTATTTTTTCTAGGTGATATATAGTGCCAAATTCGTGACAGACATATGCTTTAAGGTATCAGGACTAGGCAGTGTAGTCAGCTACTTGCCTTTGAGCCATCTTGCAGCACAGGTATTTTCTGCTGAATTATTTATATTTTTGTTTTATATTTTATGGAACCAAAATGTTGCTTTTGCTCATTTTCCGAATATGTATTTTCACGCCATCAGAATAATTACTGTATAGTTGTAAAGCAAATCGTACCATTACGTTTTTTTCTCATTCATATCAACTACAATTATTTTATTTTATCAGTAGAAATGCCAGGAGGGCGTAGTTATTTTTTTTTTTTATCGATAAATGTTGTCAACCCCGAGTTAGGGCGCGTTTACGCGCCGACACGCCTTTGCATTCTCGCAGCTAGAACTCAATCGCGATGGCAAAGGTGACATTGCCACGGTAACAACGCTAAATGCATTAGCTAAATCCGACATCGTTTGAGTAAATTCTTGCAGTCGTATAATCGGTGCCAATAATATAAACAATTCCTCGTGACGAAACAATTTTCCCAAACGCTTCTGAACTCACGTTATTTGATGTTTTCGTTGCGAGGCAGCAGACATAAAACCGCCGCCATGTTGGAATTTGAGGTGATTTGTAGCTTCTAGCTGCGAGAACGCAAAAGCGAGTGGTTGCATAACGTGCCCTTAGATTCCGAAGCTGGAAAAATACTTAGGGCTTGGGTGAATATCGATATTTCAACTATGTTCCAGTGGCATTTGAAACGAGAATATACCGTTTCCTAAGTAAGTTTGCTTCCCCAACGATCCACCACAATTAAAGACGAAAAGCCAGAGGCTCAACAAGTGTTAAATAATAAATATAGATGCAAACCTATTTACGTTGCCTTTTGGACTTATGTGTCAGACTGCCCGAGAGGGGTATCGAACCCACGACCTTTGAAACCAAGGCCGAGTTCCTACCGCTGAGCCATACTGACACGGCCTTGGTCAGTATGGCACAGCAGTAGGACCTCTGCCTTTGGTTTCAAAGGTCGTGGGTTCGATTCCCCGCTCGGAGAGTCTGACATATAAGTCCAAAAGGCAACGAAAATAGGTTTGCGTCTGTATTAATTTAACCCTTCTGAATCGATTGGCTTTCCATCCTGTTTATATCATTTGGTGTCACATCAAAGCCAGTCTTTAAATGCCGTTTGTCTGCTCTGTAAACCCTTTATCATACCAAAAACCAAAACTGGTAAAAGGGCCATCGAGTTGAAATTGCTTCGGGTTTAACCTAAAACTAGCAAAGGACCGATCCATTCCTAACTCTATGGCATCCCCAACTATTGCTTGCACTTAGCTTCATGGGAACAAATACTCTACCTGGTGAAAAGCTCATCTAAACAAGAAATATGACTGGGATAAATCACTTCACAGTAAATCCTTTAATTAAGTTATCTAAGAGCTCCAATCCGTTCCTGTTGCTCCAATTCAATGTACTAACTATTGAAATTTTGCTCATAACTCTCACTGCTAATTTCGAGGCTCCTTTCAAGTTTTAGTAAGCAATAGTCATCTCTATTTTACTATTGATCAAGTGAGCCAAAAGCTTGCCCGCTTCGACTTTTCATGGAATTTTTTTTAAACCAAGTCTCATATCGACCTTTTCCCATTTGAAACAGGTTCTTAACATATATGAAAAAAAAATTAAAAAAAACTTAAAAAATGCTGTTGCAGCAAAACTAGAGGTTCCATTCACCTTTTAGAATGGTTAAAGGACTAATTTCGGTGATCTAAATCAAGAATGTCTGCGTAGTGGCTACTTTTGCGATTATGTTGCTCTAATTGGGGGACTGGCATGGAAAGCAGAAACACACAGATGTTTTGAAAACATACACGAAGGACCATAAACAAATTCAAAACAATTCTTCTGTTATATTTGGAGGGTCTATTGACATTAAAACTGTGCTCCCAACCGTTTTTTTTTTTTGCTCTCTTTCATTATAATCTTGATTTGAGGAGAACGACCACTAACCCTGCCTCAGCTGGCATTGGTTCTTTTGCTCATTTATGCTTTTAATATATCTCTTGTACTTTTCACTAGCATAAATCTAGACTGTGATTTTTTTTTTGCATATGAATGGCGACATGGGTTTCTGTAGCCGAGTATGCAAGACTCGATGTTGGCTACAGCAACATTTGGGAAATATGAACACTATATGATGAACACTATAGAGCAGTGACACGACGTAGTATTATTGTATACATGCTGGAGCCTTAATGGGTTAGCTGCAAGGGGCACTGCAGAGAGAAACAGAAGGCCGTAATACTGAAGCCGATCCTGTGAAGAGTGATTTCTTAGACCTAAAACGCGCGATTTTTGTTGTTGGAGAAAACGATGTTATTTTAAGCCTACTAAATTCGCTCTTCCGTTGTTTTTTCCTCCATTTTTATGTAGTGCACCTTGTAGTTATGCCCTCCAAAACCCATACTGGTGCCAATATGGCGGCAAATGTCACTGTTCTATAGCGTATCAATTTCTTGATAAAACCATATAATCACAGATTTATGTATCGATGGCTTTTATACAAGAAGAGTTGTTCTTTACATATTTTTTATGGTTGCAGATGGCAGACCTGTATGTCCAGGTCGGATTTGGCGGCCATTGTGTTTTTGCACAACCTGATGCTTTGAAGGTATTTTTAACGGTTTTTCACGTTAACGGTTTTTTTCAGTGTACGTCTATTGGTTTTCGTAGTGGCTATGTACATGTCCGACACACGCCTTGGGTGTACGTCACGTGGTGTGACTGGTGCTTTTAGATTGCTTAGTGTGTGCTATTGGCCAGTTTGATTACATGATAGACTGCTTTGTCACATTTACTCGTTCCCTACATAATTTCATTACCTTCCCGATGAAATTAGGGCCAAGTCAACTGACCTACCCTAACTTATCACAACAACAGCAGCGTTACACAACATCAGCAAAAAGCCGATGTTGAAAGAACTGAAATACAGTCGGAAAAAAGCAGTAGACGTATACCTGAGGTGTATGTATGTACAGTACGTGTCAGACATGTACACAACCAATATGATATATTTTACGGTGTTTACTTGCCTCATTTTAATGTAACCAATTTTATTTCTTAGTTCAATGATTTTTTTTGTTACAAGAAAATTATCACCTCGGAAATTACAGTTGTCGGATTAAATTTAGACTGAAAAATTGTGTACTTTTTGCCATTTATTTATTATGCAATTGCAATGGCAATTATAATGAAATTAAATAATTTCTTGTAGGGCACTTTGGTTGACACAATGAGGGAGGTGAGGCCAACAGGATTCATGGGTGTGCCTCGTATTTACGAAAAGATGTACGAAAAATTCCAGGAAACGGAGGGACAAATGGGATATTTAAAAAAGGTCATGCTTAACTGGGCAAGAAGATCTGCTTACACGTATACCCTTAACAAGTTACAAGGGTAAAGTATATTGTATGCAAATTGAATTTATTAGACTATAGGCTACTTACATCTTCTAAATAGCAACATATCTATGGTTAGCGTAGAGTGAGGATGCGCCTCACAGTTGAATTTTGTGTTGTATACTTTGTGCATTTATTGGCTGATTTAAGATGAATGCCAAATGCAAAGCCCAACTGTGCAGGCTTGTAAATAGTATATCAACACGTAAAAAGAAAACTAAACTTAGTACTCGGCCGAGCGAAAAATCTTGTTCTTGCTTGGGGTAGAAGGTTCATTATTCCCCTCCCCCCGGCCCAACCAAGAGCACGATTCCGTAAATTGTTTTGCTTTTTGAAGCCTCTTTTCACAAAGGTTTTGAACAGCATTCTGCTTGTACCTTAATGATTTCTGACTATACGATGTTAATCGAATTACAAAATTTAGGTTTATAATAATTATGGTTTTCTCCTGTTAAGGTGCCCCAGAGTAACTGAACAGGTGTAACGGTTCATTATCCTTCCCCCTAGCGATAGTTATGGCCCGCCGGACTGAAACTAAGTGTCAACTGTTTGATGTTCAACTGCCAACTGATTTTACAACAATCAACTCCCAATAAGTTAAAAGTGGACATTTTGCAACAATGGAAAAGACAGCCAAATCGTTCAGAACGACGCGTCAACAATGACTGTGACGTCATGCTTTGCCAACATCGTGAAGCTGCAAGCACGGTATTGTTATTACATAAATAAATAGACATAAATCGCTGGAATCGTGTATGATTTTCGCTGTTGGCTTAATTTCCAATTTTCCTTGTTATTACATAAATTCATAAATTCTGTATAATTTCACACGGGTCTTCATGATTGTTGCAACTCGTAATGAAAAATGCTGTGTATCCGGGTGCTGGAGAAATAGGGCCTTAGGGCTTCGTCGGGCAGATGACCAGGAATGGTTAACACTCGCTAAAACACTTTGAACCCTTAGAAAAATGCTACCAATCGTTAAAAATTATGGTAATAAACCACTTCTTGCCACACTTTTGCTAAAATGGGACGGTGTTAGCGATTTAGAAGACATTTTTTATCGAATGCAGTCCTCATAGTTAGAAAACATCCTCGGCGGAAGCTACCTGAGACAATTTTCTACCTCCTTGGATAGCAATCGATAAAAACTGTCCTCTAAATCCCTTACACCAGCCCATCGTTGCAAACGTGTGGCAATAACTATTACTTATTATTTTTTTTTTAGAAATCCAGTTACACCACTTGGATACAGCATTGCAGAACGCGTGCTTAAGAAAATCCACGAAGCCATCGGTTTCGGTGATGTCCGTATGTGTGCGTGCGGAGGAGCCCCTCTGTCCAAAGAGATACAGGAGTTTTTCTTTAGTATTGGGATACCTTTGATGGAGTGTTATGGCATGAGCGAAAGCACAGGTAAATCGATACAAATTCATTAATTGATTACCGCGCTCATTTAGTAGAAACTGGAAACACACTTCCGATGCGAGTTCCGGTCGACTGTGGACGTGTTTACACGAGACTCGCTTTTCTATTCTAGCAGCTAGAATTCAATATCGATGGCAAAAGTGTCGTTACCATGGTAACATCGCTACCTGGATTAGCTTAATCTGACATATTTTGAGTAAATGTTTGCAGTCTTTTAATCCGTGACAATAAGATAAATAATTCCTCCTGACAAAAGAATTTTTCAGTCGCTTCTCAATTCACATGATTGCCTGCCCCTGGTGTGAGCCCCGGCAGAGCTAAAACCGCCGCCATGTGGAATTTCAGATGATTTTTAACTTCTAGCTGCGAGAATGCAAAGGCGAGTCGTTGCGTAAACACTCCCTTAGGACGCGTTTACGCAACAACTCGCCTTTGCATTCTCGCAGCTAGAACTCAATCGCGATGGCAAAGGTGACATTGCCATGGTAACAACGCTAAATGGATTAGCTAAATTCGACATCGTTTGAGTAAATACTTGCAGTCTTATAATCCGTGCCAATACTATAAAGAATTCCTCATGACGAAACAATTTTCCCAAACGCTTCTGAACTCACGTTATTTGCTGTTTTCGTTGCGAGGTGGCAGACATATAACCGCCGCCATGTTAGAATTTGAGGTGATTTCTAGCTTCTAGCTGCGAGAATGTAAAAGCGAGTGGTTGCGTAAACGCGCCCTTAGAGATGTAAGCAGGGTCCTTGAATCCCAAGCGATAATTATCATCTTATTTTCAGGTCCACACATTACGAATACACCAGAAGAATTCCATATTGGAAGTTGTGGCAAAGATAGTTCGTATTACGAAACCAAACTGGACAATCCGAATGAACAAGGACATGGAGAGGTGAGAATTTTTTCCCCACTCAAATTAATAAACATTGATAAAGTAAATGCACTGACGACTTCTCTGTTGTGATTTTCGTCATTTTGGAATCTTTATATCACACTATTCACGACCGTGCCCCGAGGGTCGAGAGGGTAGCGTAGATTTAAAAAAATAAATATAGGCTACATGGGGCAGGGGATCTCCAGAGACATTACTTTTTTTTTTTTTAGTGCTGCTCATAAAAAATTACGTACTCAAGCATAATCCACTGACACACAGATACGTGTGTTTTACAAAATATGTAGAGAGGTTAATATCACTATCTTATTGTCTTCTGATTTTTGGAAATTAGGACAATTTTGAGGAAATGTAAACGAACGAAGACAAGATTTTACTGAAGAACAGGGACGACGCTAAGGCTCCCCCCCCCCCCCCCCCATCAGATAAAAATGAAACGTGTCAACGAAGAAAATTCTGGTTACTTATTAAGAAAACTACGTTAGTTTCTTTCACAGCGACAGGAAGGGCTTGAGGTGACATCGATGGAGCAATTGTTGTTACTGTGAGGGCGCGTTTACGCAACGACTCGCTTTCGCATTCTCGCAGCTGGAACTCAATCGCAATGGCAAAGGTGACATTGCCATGGTAACAACGCTAAATGAATTAGCTAAATCCGGCATCGTTTGAGTAAATACTTGCAGTCTTATAATCCGTGCCAATAATATAAAGAATTCTTCATGACGAAAAAATTTTCCCAAACACACGTCATTTGCTGTTTTCGTTGTAAGGCGGCAGACATAAAACCGCCGCCATGTTGGAACTTGAGGTGATTTCTAGCTTCTAGCTGCGAGAATGCAAAAGCGAGTGGTTGCGTAAACGTGCCCTGAGAGTTGTAAAATCATTTTTTTTTTCAGCTGCATTTAAAAATATTCCAAAAAAATGGTGTAGAAAAGAGTTGAGAACGTTGTGAGAAAGAGAATTTCAAGAGTGTTATTTTTACTTTTATTCTTTTTTTTTGGGAGGGGAACCTCAAAAGTATCATTTTTCGGTTTGCCCCCCTGGCTAAAATTGCTGCCCCACTGCCGCCTCCCCAGTAAAGTGATTCTAGCGTCGTCCCTGCTGAAGAGTAGAGGACTGTGATTGCTACCACTTGCTTTTACCACGTAGTGTGGTAGTATATAGTCCATGCTTTTACTGACTCAAACTTCTGGCTGGGAGGTGATTCCCTCATCCTCCCCGAAAGCTTGAGTCTGAAAAAAATTATAGGCCGCAGGGCAAAACATTGAAAAACGGGATAAAAAAAAAAGAAATAGAAAGGGGGAAAATTTTTTTTATTGCAGCACGACATTCAGTCAAAAATCCAGTCGCAAATTCCATCCTTCACCCTCCGCCCGACCAAGTCCAATGTCTTCCTTTTGATAAAATTGGCAGAAATCGCTGGAAATAATATTATTTCCAGCGATTTATGTCTATTTTTTCTCCTTTATTGAGCCTTGTTAAATGTATGGTTTGTCTTCCCTCTCCATTGTCTAAAGCCGAGTGAACTTCGGTCGAATGGAGCCCTGGTCACGGTTGTGACCTTAATAACGGGTTCAGTGAGTTGTCTTTATGCCAGTGGAGGATGTAGCCATAGCGATTAAGGCGCTATGCAAGTGATCTGAAAGTGAACTGGGTAGCCGGTTCATCGAATCCGGGTCATGCCACTCCGACGAAACGTAAGTGCAAAAAGGTGGCTTACTGAACTACGTTATTTCTAGTGTATAATTTTCGTTGTTGGCTTATTTCCGATTTTCCTTTTGATACTCCCTGTTGCAAATTTTTTATGCCCATGGAATTTATGCCCGGGGTGGTGGCAACCCGGACCACTGCACTGTGACTGAGGTTGGCGCTAATGACCAAGCTGTCGACGCGCCATTAAGCCTCATCTCCCCCCCCCCCCATGGAATTTCATGTTTTTCGTTTAAGAGTATTGTTTATTTAGTCTGTTGCCACCATTGAAGGTGTAGGTCCTTTTCATTGGGATCGTATAAGTTTGATGGTCACACATAATATGGACTTCTTCTATAATTATGGTTTTACTCAAGAGGGATGCGTCGATCGACGTGATTTACGTCTCTGAATATATTTTAGCTAATAACAAATAAGTTATTCGGCTCGCATCTCGACCCTTGCTCATGCTATGCTCACTAGCGTTATAATCTGTTTTGATCTGCTTTAATAAAATCAGTAGGAATAAAGCAGCTTAGCTAAACGATACCTTCTCTTCTGCCTTCTTGCTTAAGGATTCTGTCCACAAACCTAATCTGTTTAGGCCTGATGAAGGCTTATAATTCTTAGTCATTGAGACTCGTGAAATTGCTAATGTGCGTTCACTCTGTTGGCAAACACAGTATTCCCTAGAAAATAAGTCAGATTCAACCAAACTAACCCATTCAGGTAATTTTAGGAACCCCACGTCACGAAAAGGTGCATTGCTCATTGTATACGATTGAAAAAGGTCATTCCCTTGTGCTGTACTTGGGGGCTCTACATCTGACATTGCTCGCTGCTTGGCAAGCCTTGTGGGACGAACAAGATGGCAATAAGTTGCAGGCTATTAAAAGCATATAAACGGGACAGAAAGCCAACTGGGCTCAATAAGTGTTAAATAAATACGGATACAAACCTATTTACGTTGCCTTTTGGACTTAAATGTCAGACTGCTTGAGCGGGGAATCGAACGCACGACCTTTGGGACCAAAGGCCAGAATCCTACCGCTCAGCCATACTGACATGGCCCATATCAGTATGGCTGAGCGGTGGGTTTCCGGCCTTT
>JAHWFP010160787.1:0-31868 GCA_023313725.1 Lithobius niger | reverse complement strand
TTCTTTGAGGATTCACGTAATGAAGCAAGTATTGGTTTAACACAGTCGCTGAATTCTACCGCTCTAGCAGTAAACGTACAATCGAATAATTCAGCAAGTCAAAAAGGACTTATCTGCTTTAGATGCGGTGGAAAAAAGCATAAAAAAAGTTCGTGTCCCTCACCCCCCGTATCTTCTGATTACAGTTATCGTGGAAGAGGTCAAGATTCCCGTGGAAGAAATCAAAGTTTCCGTGGAAGAAGTAGAGGTTTCCGAAGAGGAGGATACCGTGGTAATTCAAGTAATCAGCCAAAGCCGAATCCGACTGGACTATTTGCAACAGCGGCAAATGCAGTATATGCCTTAATGGCAAGTATAGCACGATGGACTTTCTTTTCGTCTACTACGGACAACAAACAAGGTAACACATTACAAGAAATATTTGTGGTGGATTCTGGAGCCAGTAACCATCTGGTGTGCAATATAAATTGGTTATTCAATCGTATAAAAATAACTGGAGCACCAATCCTATCTGCTAGTAAAGATAAAACACTTATGCCACACTCAAGAGGCAATATTTTCTATGATACAGGGAAAAATAAGATTGTGCTAAAAGATGCCATTTATGTCCCAGACTTGCAGGTGAACTTGTTTTCAGTTAGATCAGCAACTGCTAGTGGATGCTGTGTTGTTTTCTATGAAACGTGTTGTATGGTTTACCAAGGTAGAGACTTAATTGCAAAAGCATATATGAAAAATGGCCTATACATAATGACAGGAAATCCATTAAATGCTGATAGCCCATTGGTTGCTCCCTTGATATCTAACGAAGACGAGGGGAACGTTTTCTCTCGTGGTCAAATTGCCTTAATGAGCAAAATATTACCGGCAAAGCAAACTGTACAAAGCAAGTTAGAACTATGGCATAGACGATTTATGCACATTTCCGTACCAACGCTACAAAAAATGAGTGACGCAAAAGCATTGAGAGATTTTGCAGTGTCCAAAAATAGAAACATATTGCCCCAATGCCATGACTGTCTACAAGCAAATATTACGAGAAAGCCATTTCCTGCACTAAAATATGAACGTGCGCTAGAACCATTAGAACTGGTCCATACTGATGTGTTAGCAATGCCTGTAAAGTCATTAGGAGGCAATTCCTACGTCCTTACACTAACTGACGACTATTCAGGCTTCGTGACTTGTTACATATTAAAATATAAATCCGAAGTGTCAGAAAAACTGAAAGAATTTGTAACTATGGCAGAGAACCAAACTGGGTATAGGTTAAAATCCTTAAAATCGGACTGCGGTACTGAGTACCTAAATGAAAGCGTATCCACTTTTCTTAAAGGGAAGGGTGTGAGACAAACCACTACCAATTTTTACTGCCCCGAGCAAAATGGCCGATCGGAGAGGGCCAACAGGACCTTGATGGACCTAGTTAGGGCAACCCTAACGGGGGCAAATCTGCCGACTTATTTGTGGGCAGAATTAATAATGACAGCAACCTATCTGAGAAATCGTTGCACGAATAACGCAAATAGAAACGTAACTCCGTTACAATTATGGTTAGGACGTAAAGACAAACCAACTGTGAAACATTTAAGAGTAATTGGCTGTATTTGTTTCGTGCACATCCCGTCCCCTAAAAGAAACAAGCTTCAGCCAAGAGGAAGAAAATGTGTAATGATTGGTTATGATCTAGTCTCTCGTAGTTATAGACTTTGGGATTTGGAAAATAAAAAAGTAATTGTGTCAAGAAACGCTACGTTTTTAGAAACAGAGTATAACTTTACCCATTTACATCAGCAGGAAGGTCAAGAGTTCGACGAACTGTGGGAGAAAATGTGGGAAAATACTGATGATTTGGACGAAGTCAATTTAGAAAGTGGAGTGGATGCTACGTTACCAGCTGAGCAGGAAGAGTTACCAGTACAGACAGTAAATGAGCCTGCAGTTGACCAACCAAAAATTACAACAGATGACCGAATCCAAGTTGAAGATGCTGGACAGGACCGCAGGCCATCGGAAGGAGAGCTACAAGTTAGGTCAGCTATAAGAGCTGCACCTGTGACGCAGGGGAAGCCAACCCACTCAGTAAGAAAAATGGGTAAAAAAAAAAAAAAAAATGCCTAAAAGTTGTGAAAATGTGAAAAATATTGAAATTGTGCATGAACATTTTACAAGGTCTAAAGCAAAAAATGCCATACCTACACAAGTAACGTCAGTTTCAGGGGGAGAAATAAGTGTTTCTTCAAGCTCACAGCCGTTAATTCCACCAGTGGATAATACCATAAATGGTCCAGATAGAGCCTTAATTGCTGCAGAAGGAAAAGCAAATAATTCAACTGACTGTTCTTTTATGCATATTTTGTCTAGCTTGTATGGAGAAAATGTTTCACAAGACACCATTATAAATACATGCATGTTTAATTTCCAAAATGATGATTATGAAATAGCAGCTATAGCAGCAATGAAAGATGAGCCTAAAATACCAGTAACATTTAAAGACGCATTAGAAAGTCCCGATTCAGAAAAATGGTTATCTGCAATACATGCTGAATATGGTAGTCATATGGCTAATCAGACTTGGCGTTTGGAAGAACGGCCACCAGGAGTACAAATAGTTGGGTGCCGTTGGATATTCTGTGTAAAACGTAATGCAATAGGTGGCATAGATCGATACAAGGCACGCCTGGTAGCGAAAGGCTACACACAAATTCACGGACAAAATTACTTTGAAAGCTACAGTCCAACAGCCGGATTGTCAACAATACGTCTAGCAATCGCTGTAGCAGTGCAGAACAATTGGTATCTCGACCAATACGACGTGACTACGGCATTCCTTCAAGGCCGACTCGATTGTTACGTTGCTATGCAACAGCCTGAGGGCTTCATTGTTCCTGGACAAGAATCAAAAGTATGCCGGCTCGTGAAGTCAATCTATGGGCTAAAACAGTCCGGTTTATGCTGGTATAAAAGACTTACAGAAGCTCTGCTCGCGCAGGGCATGCATCGTTGCCTTTCGGACGCATGCGTGTTTTGGATTAAAGATAACAATGAACTAGCGTTCCTAACAGTGTACGTCGACGATTTACTGGCCGCACCGCAAACAATGCGAATGAGATTATTGTTGCGGAAGATCTTGAATGCTTAATTAGATATAAAATATTTGGGACCACTGACTTTTCTCTTGGGCATACAATTTAATCGTGAACCGCAAGGTGTGTTGCATGCCCATCAAAAGACTTATATAGAAAACATACTGAAACGTTTCAACATGGAATTTTGCAAACCTGTTGCAACACCATGTCTACCAGGTCAACATTTAGCCAAGACCACAGTGCTTACCATGGAAGAAGAAAAGGAAATGAAGTGTGTTCCATATCGACAATTGGTTGGGTGCCTTTCGTATGTGGCACTAGCAACCCGTCCAGATATTGCATACGCTGTAAACGCAGTGGCAGTTCATTCTGCTAACCCAGGGCCTATGCACTGGATGGCTGCGAAGAGAATCCTGAGATATCTTCGTGGAACCATCGATCGTAGACTGACTTTTCATCCAAGAACTGCACGACTTGAGATTTTTGCTGATGCCAGTCATGCCCCGAATGCGGACGATCGCAAATCTATTTCCGGCGTTTTGGTGTATTATGCTGGAACACCAGTCCTATGGAGGGCGACAAAACAGAAGAGTGTGTCGTTATCTACCATGGAGTCCGAATACCGGGCTTTATGCCTTGCGTCACGTGAAGCGTTCTGGATGAGAGCCCTTTTAAAAGAAATTGGGGTCTATGAAGATGGAGAAGCACCCACAGTAGTGCGTACAGACTCATTGAGCGCTATACAGCATGCCAGCTCACAAATAGAGCGCTCGAGGTCCAAGCATATTGAAATTGTGTACCATTTTGTGAGAGAGAAGATAACAGATGGAGATATTAAGCTCGAATACGTTCCAACTGAGCGCAACTGGGCGGACTTGTGCTCAAAAGCCGTTACTACCCAAGTGCATAATAATCTTTGTCTTGGTTTCTCTTTCTCTAATAGGTACTAGTGCTTTTCGTTAAAATACTGATGCGAAGATGCTCCTAATCACGCAGGGGCATGAAGAGTCCTGGGGTCTACGCCTTTATATGCCGGACTCCTCATGATGATTTGGACATAAATCCACGTCATCAAGTTAGCTGGTTGCCGTAGTGATGTAACGTAGGCAACCCGCAAGAATAGTTTAAGTGTCGTTTAATGATGTTATATTGTTTATAAATTGTAAACAAGGCTGAGCTGTTGTCAGCCCTCACTTCTTTCCAATCCTCCAAACCTTTCGGTTACCGTTTTTGTAAATATCCCCACTTCGCCATGTTAGTTTGATTTGTGAAATATAATCATGAACTTTAACCAGTCTTTGCCAGTGTGGTAATTTCTCCTCTACACGATCCATCTTTACGTCGAATATATTCCACTGCGCTTTACGTTTTCTGATCCAACATATTACCGTCCTTACATTTGCGGGAACTGTCTTCATAAATACGTGTGTGTCATACCCTACCACTGTTCCTACTGTTGTGTTGCTACTATATATCCGAGCATGCATTCATTACATACTCTATGGGTTATCACTCAAAATGCTTATTGGTTTTGATTGGTTACGCCTTAATGCAAAGTTCACATCCATACGGTTTCACTCCGGACCGTCATATGTCATGTGTCTTCTCTGAATTGCCATACCACTTGTTCCGCCTTATTCAGCGAATTCTGTCCCCATTACCCTGAAAGACCAGTAAAACTAGCTGATAGTTATGTACATTAATTCCAATTTGCAGAGTAGTGCTGGGTTGAAGAAGTATTTAGTGGTTTAAGACAATTCTTGCGCTCTGGGGATTTTCCATGGTTAGGCCTAACTTCTTATGAGCATTCCATACCCTTTAGCTTCAATAAAACCAGGAAAGGTCAGAAATCTTCCCGTTTCTTTAGATTTGATTTCTACCCTCTCTACTCCTGGTTCTGAGGGGTGCTAACTAGAAAAGTTGGACTTAAAAAATTCTGGGACTTAGAAAATTTTGTGGACCACCCTGTATAAAGGAACAGTTCATCACTTACCAGTTAATTCTGATAAAGCACTTCCTTCAAAACTCTTGAAGTGAAATATAAAACCATACATTTTAAGTTAAACATCAGTAACCATGTGAGTTGTTGCTTAACTCATCTCCGTCACCCATGACCAACCAAGGCCAGCTGAGACAGTAGCTATGTTCCTTGCTCCAATCCAGACCCGTCAACTTGCTACTGTTCCGGTATCAGTGAGTGACAGACACGCTAGGAGTCGTCCAGTGCCGTACGGCCTGAGTACAGTCACTCAATTGTTTTGTTTTGGTGAACCTAAGTTGTATTTCTCATTAGGGGCCATTCAAAAACCACGTGGTCGTTTCTTAAGCCATTTTAACCCCCCCCCCTCCCCCCTGTGTTGTCATCTGTGGTCAGGTCTTGGACCCCCCCAAAAAACCACGTGGCTCATAGCCACCCCCCCCAACCTAAAAAAAGTAACAACTTAATGTGTTTTTGACAATGCGGTACCACTTCATATAAAATTTGTGTTATTGTGGCGTACCAGATTTGATGAACTGATAGTATGCGTCATGAATAACCCAACGATAGGAAACCCCATACTCCACTTTCGCTTTGACTGCTGAAAGTGTCATTTAAACTGTGGACACAACTTTTTCCTCCTGCGTGCAGGACGACTTTGGAACTCTCTTCCATCAGACGACGTCGGTGAGACTGATAACATCATGATTTTTAAAACCAGATTTTTAGCCCATAATATTGATGAAATGTGTGATTATTTTTAATTCTCTCTTT
Source organism: Lithobius niger (assembly GCA_023313725.1). Classification (NCBI taxonomy): domain Eukaryota; kingdom Metazoa; phylum Arthropoda; class Chilopoda; order Lithobiomorpha; family Lithobiidae; genus Lithobius; species Lithobius niger. The sequence goes on along the minus strand of JAHWFP010160787.1, from coordinate 26,027 downwards.
GGACGGTAGTTGTATTCAACTAGACATTTTTACAGTGAACGTGACGTAAGTGGCAATTCACTTTGTCCTGACATTTCCCTTCCATTAATGGATGAATTTTATTATTATTATTATTAAATATTTTAACCAAATTTTCTGGCGATCTGCAATGGCCACTAGAATAAATGTCATCCGAGATTTGTAACTGAGACGGAAAGTAGCCTAATACATTCGTTATTATGTAGGCCATCACTGCATTAAATTGTCCTAGTGAAGCACTTGATGCTAGCCGCACACTATTTAGATGAGTTTAGCACGAGTCAAGGAAACGCTGTATTACGTTGTTGAAGATTTCTACGACAAGACGCAGTATTTTTCACCATTATTCGGGAAAAGCAGTTTGATTGACTGGGACCCAGGCAGTAGTCTATGCATGGATTTATATACTATCACACTGCGTGGTAAGCTCCATGGTCGACGTAGGAACAATATAAAAACAATGTAAGACTGGGTGAGATGGTATGCGCAGAAACTCTTGTACGGAAAATGCACCAATACATTGGAGATAATGGCTTTCCCTTCAATGCAGTGGACACGTGGTTTGTTTAGAAACCCCCCCGTTGTGGTTACTTGTGGCTGAAAGCCGGCCTCCCCCCCACCCCCTGGTTTTTGAATGGCCCCTTACTACAATGGAGCGCGTTCAGGAGTTTGGCGCGACGTCACACTGGCGTGGTTGTAGTCGGTTGTAATGCGCTACAATTACTGTAATGAGAAATGCATTCGATGCGAAAACACGTTACAAATACAATAATGGAGGACTTCGTGTCGTCTGTCAGCATGGTACTAATATTGCTGTGTCGCTTTCCACACCCTAAATCACGTATAATTTGTTTGTTGTAATGTTTCAACACATGCCATCCACATGCTGCTGCATATTTTTTGCTCAAAGTTATGTTTCCTAGAGTATATTTACATTTTACAAACCACCGTCATCGTGTCAAAACGAGTGCCGCCATCTCGATTCACACTATAAAACACCGCACTACAGACGCTTCAACTCAGAATGCGTTGGAATGCTACAGCCTCACTTCGGAGTAATGAGAAATGCACGCACAAGCCACTTCGGAGCAATAAGAAATACGGAAAACGAGCGTGCAACATTTCGGAGTGTGCTTCGGAGTGTACTTCAGAGTAATGAGAAATACGACTCTTTACATGACCGACGTTACAAAAATACTCAAATTTTTCTGATTTTCACCGGTTTGGAAATCACTTTTATTAACTACATATGGATTGTTTGATTGACCGACTGTTTCTATGTTGTGTTATTATTTCGCTTCGTTGTGAGGATAAACTCATCTATCCTCGTATGGCCCGTCCCACACACCCCCTCTCAACGCTACACGTTGCATATTCCACCTCAGAAGTACACAGAAAGAGCAGGGAATACACTTCTTGCCCAGACTGGCGAGGAGAAAGCTGGCATTCAAGACGGCAATATACGAGTGAACACCTCAAACTGAGTATATGGTTTCAAACTGACTAAACGGGGCAACTACTTTAACAGTAGACACACGGAAGCGTGTAGCTTGAAACAATACGAAACAAGAACAATAATCTCGACAATGAACTTGGCAGTGACACGCTAGCTCGTATCTTAACCATTTAGTTGAAACTTTTACATTTCGAATAATTCTCAACGATAGCAACGCTAAATCTCACAACACAGAAGTCAATTTCGCAAATTTTCGACAGCTTGCATTGACTGAGAGAGTACTAGTACCCAGTTTCAAATTCGACGAGAGATAAGCATCTTAGGGGATTAGAGTCCTTGGCAATCCAGGTGCACAAGAAAGATAATTATGAGCTAGGCTAATGTACATCCAGGCCCCCTCTACCCCCAGAATCGAATTCCTAATGAGAGCAGACCTCCACATCTGCCCTACTGAGGGATGGAGACGGCGACACGACCAACATCAGAGGCCACATCAACCGAGGATTGCAAACGACAAACTGACCAACATCGGAGGCAGGGGCATACTGGCCATCCGGGAAAACGGGAGGTTTCACGTGGGTCCCATGTTCCGACGGCTTGTCTGAGACTGATTGATATTTTCTCATTGTCTCTTTACTTTTCTACTACCGTAAATCGTGGATAAACGCCCATGGGCTTATGCAGTTAATTTGGCAAAAATAGGAGGGTGGGCTTTAAATCAAGCATTATCAATTTTCTAACCTTTCTGGACATTTATTGCAGAAAATTCGAAGCTTTTGAACGATGTCTGGAAGACCAATTTTTACATCTCTTTAATTGCTGTAAGAAGGAAGGAGGCTTAGGTGAGAGATGCCTTGTGCAGGTGCTAGGAGCTAAAGTAAGAGTCCACTATTGCTACAGGGAGGGAGAAGAGGGCTAGTAAACATAGCAAGCAGTACTATTTTTATTCACATCATATAACTTTTAGGTAATTTTTCGAAGAAAAACGACAATTTGAGGGGTGGGCTTCAACTCCACTATTTCATGATTTTTGACTTTACAGCATTTTAAGGGGTGGGCTTTAGCTTCAGCTGGGCTTTTAATACACGATTTAAGGTATCTTATCTTTACGAAATGCCACACGAGAGAGACTTATGTTAACCATTGCCCGGGCCTAAATGGCCCTCCCAGTACGCCTCTGATCGGAGGCCATGAAGGCTGTACATTGCAGGCGACAGAAGCAAGTCGGATGTAATCCAAAAAGTTTCGAAGTTTTTCAAACCAAGACAGTTGGGAGAAGTTTCCATCGACATACCTCCAACAGAAGCTGTTCAAAATTTGTGACATTGGCTGATTTCCGTGTTGTGAGATTGAGCGCTGGTGTCGTTGTGAATTAGTCGAATTCTCTGAACTCTCAAAGTATCATGTAGTTTATGTATTTTTAAAACTTTTACATCTGAACTTTAAAACACGAGTATAATTTTCTATACAGTGTAGTAATTTTTGTTTAGATATCAGGTAAATGACTTTTGCAATTTTTGGATTTTGTAGTCAAATAATTTTTTTAAATACAAACTAGAAATAGCTAAGTACATGCAAGAATGAGCCAAAAAAAGTTACACAAATTTACAGAAATAATTCTCATGTAGTTTGTTTGTTGGTTAGTATGGCGGAAGAGCTTATAGTGTTACTTTGCAGATGCATTTGGTGTTGCTATTTGTTACTTTGGTGTGTATTTAGGTACAAGTAGTTTGTTTTAGTCTAAGAATACCTCATTATCAACAGAGTTAAATGCATTTTGAATGTACATGAAGACTAAATCACAAGATGTATCCTCTTCACACGCTTCCGTCTACTACTAAGTTTATTGTTTTGGTCGAGAAAGTCGGTGATAAATATTTATGAGCACGATTTACAAAGATTTTGATTGCTTGAGAGATCAAAGGGATAAGCCCGTAATTTAAAAGTTTCGGCTACCTTTCTTGTGAATGGGCAATTGGGCATCACGATTGTCGTTTTCCAGTCCTCAGGTATGTTGCCACTGGAGGTAGACTTTTAGACAAAATCAGGGGTTTACAATATAACCTGGTAAATAATAACACACAATACAAGAATAAAAGCTTTATTCTAGTCCTACATATGCCCGGAGCTCTTGAATCAAATAATAAAAGTAAATATTGCTAGTACCCTTGTACTTCTTCAGAAATCAGTAGCTTGAGTAGTGTTTCAACCTGAAAAAAAATAACATGATACTTAGTACAAAATATAAAGAAAATAAAGACCACAGAAAAAGTCGCACAATATGAAAATCAACAAGGACAGAGTTTTTACACGATTCCATGACTGTGAAAAATTACCATCTTTCCAAAACGTTCAATAACACATTCTAAGAGTAAAACGTTGGTTACAGAGTCTAGGTTCCATTTCGTATCGTGGAATTTCATGGAATTTGAAGTTTGCCGTGCAAAATGTCTCATTTCGTGGAATTCTGCTTAATTTGAGCACACACTTCACACTACACATCACACTACACTTCACACTACACTACACTTACACTTCATATAGTTGGGTGGTTTGGGGCCCAAAATTGATGGAATTTGTCATTTTCTTTGAAAAGCGTGAATGCATATGAAGAGTAACTGGAAAAAATAGCTATGATACGAAGTTTACAAAACCCCACAGGACGAGGAGGAGGAAGTGATTTAGCCCACCAAAAACGGTAGTTATAGTGACGTTCATGTTCAAAGTATTCATGCTAGCCCTCTAATAGCTGAAATGGATATTCTTAGATTTATCCGAAAGGTGGGGATCTTTGATTCTGTTGAAACAACTGTGTGGAGTTTTACTTTGAAATTTACTTGCCATGATTGACGGAATAAATACTCTTTTTCAAAGTTCATCACCCGTTTGTTCGTGATGTGCACCCTCCTCTTCCTCGACGTTGAGATTTCGAGAAGGCAGAACAGAATCTGTTTTCAACCACACAAAAAACCAGTAGCATCAGACAGAGGCATTCCATATCGATCAGGACATCCCACCACCCAACTGCAAGCCATTGCCCAACAAGAAATAGCAAGAATAATAGTCAACTCCTCACACCCACACCTTGCACAACCCCACATCATGAAAGCGAAGGAAAAATTCATTCGCCTAGGATATCCAGCCCATGCCATCAACAGAGCCATAAAGAAAGCCTCCCAAAAGCATTCCCATAAGCATTCCCACCAAAACCAAGAAAAGCCCATCTCAGATGAAAAACCACAACGAGTCCCACTCACATACGTGAGAAAAATAAGTGAACCAATCCAGAAAATCCTGAAAAAACATAACATCATGTGCTACGCTAGAAACTCGACCAACCTGAAAAACATTCTGCACTCTCGACCACCCACCACCAAGGAAGCTAAAACAATCCTCTCTAACCAAGAGCCTACAAACATTCCTGATACACTAACCATAATACAACAACAAAATGATCGGCCTCACTGCTACAACACACGCAGCAAAAACAAGACCAGACATAACGAACAACCTCAAGGCAAAACCACCGAGCCACAAGACACGAGCCAGATACCAGTCATCCCTGACCCAGTGGTTGCTAGAAAACTACTGGCGCCACACTGCCCCAAAACCAAGGCAGCAGTGTACAAAATTCCATGTAGTGAGTGCCCAGCCATCTACGTGGGAGAGACAAGACGAGGAGTACACGTGCGTTTACTAGACCACATCACAGCCACCCGGACAGGAGACACCACCAATGGCATAGGAGCCCACCACGACAGCACAAAGCACTCCATAAACTGGGAAGGCACCACCACTCTCCTGACCTCCAACTCAAGCAGTGACAGCCACCTCAGAGCCCTTGAATCAATTTCCATAAATCATCTAGAAAGAAGAAATATCCCTCTAATGAACCTTCAACCTCCTTCACACCCCACCATCAACCAGCTAGTCCACCCAGAAATCCAGAGCCTACTAGATAAAAAATGGAAAATCAACAACGCCGCCAACAACAACGCCAACAACGCACACCTCCCACGCCATAGAGATCAGTGGTCGCGGGCGCCGAACTCAAGAGGCTCCATAAATCAAGCACTACGATGTGAGGACAGCCAACGAACGACAACAAGAAAGCCTGAAGAAGAAAGACGTCGTGAAATTTAAAATTGTCTTTCGAAAATTAGCACATCACGAACAAACGGGTGATGAACTTTGAAAAAGAGTATTTATTCCGTCAATCATGGCAAGGTGGGGATCTATTCTTTCCGTCAATCATGACCAAAATTGTTAAACTTAGATAGGGACCATTCTACGCTCATTTAGAGGTGATTTTAGAATTCAATAGTGCTCTAACAAGCCCTCTATACGCAGAAATGGACACTAGGGATCAACCGAATCCGAATCGGATCTGAAGCCGGATCCTTAGGGTTCGGATTCGGCAACATCTGTCATGTCTGGGCGATTTTTCAATAACTTCGCTAATTTTTGACCGTTTTCGACGTTTCAGTATACCATTCGAAGCGTTTTTTCACCAGCTTTCCAATGGAGCTAATTTCAAATGGCTAGCATAAACTATTCAGAAGTTATAAGGGAAAAACCAATGAACAAGTTGCAAAAATGTGTACTGGAGTCTTTAAACTTTACCTACTTTGCTACTTTACTCGGCTAAGAGAGAGAATTTAGTCTGTATAAAATACAAAGGGTTGAAGCTTTCAACAAAGATTTTATTTTGGATTCGGTTAAGATCCAGATCCGATTCACCAAATCTTGTAAATTATCCGGACCTGATCCGGATTCGTAAAAGTAGATTCGGTCGATCCCTAATGGACACGCTTAACGATTTTCTGAAAGGTTGGGATCTATTCTTTCCATCAATTCTAACCGAAATTGTTTAGATCAGAGAGGGACCAACCTATGCCTAGTTAAAGATGAAGAGGTAATGGCGTGACAGTGAAAGCGTTTGTTGATTTTCAAATTCAGAGTGCTCTTGTAACCCTTATAATAGCCCAAATTAGACATTCTTAGGATTTTTTGCCACTATTCTTTCCATCAATCCTAACCGAAATTGTTTAACTTAGGTGGGGACCGTTATACACCCATTTAAAGAAGAAGAGACATAGCAGCGAAAGCGTAGATTGATTTTCGAATTCAAAGTGCTCTTGTACTATAATAGCCCGAAATTGACATGCTTAGGATTTTCAGAACGGTAGGGATCTATTCTTTCCATCAATCCTAACTGAAATTGTCCAACTTAGATTCGGACCGTTCTATTCCCATTTAAAGGTGAATAGGTAACAGCGTAGTGGCAAAATCGTATGTTGATTTTCAAATTCGAAGTGCTCTTATGAGCTCTCTAATAGCCCGAAATGGACATGCTTACGATTTTCTTAAAGGCGGGGATCTGTTCTTTACATCAATCCAAACCGAAATTGTTTAACTTAGATAGGGACCGTCCTAGGCCTATTTTAAGATCTAGCTGTAATTGGTGCAGCGGATACTTTGAATTTCAAAGTGCCATTGGAATGCTCATATTTGTATTCATACTTAAACTAAACAATTTCGGTTAGGATTGGTGGAAAGAATAGATCCCCACCTTTCAGAATATCATAAGAATGTCCAATTTGGGCTATTAGAAGGCTCACAAGAGCACTTTGAATTCAAAAATTAACAAACGTTTTCGCCGTCACACCATTACCTCTTCACCGTTAACTAGACATAGGTTGGTCCCTATCTAAGCTTAAACAATTTCGGTTACGGTTGATGGAAAGAATAGATCCCTACCTTTAAGAAAATAGTAATCATGTCTATTTCTGGATATTAGAGGGCTCGCTAGAGCACTTTGAATTCCAAAATCCCCATACGCTTTCACTGCTATGTCAATACCTCTTCACCTTTAATTGGGTGTAGGACGGTCTCTATAAGATAAACAATTTTGGTTATGATTGATGGAAAGAATAGATCCCCATCTTTCAGAAAATCCTAATCACATCCATATCGGGCTATTAGAGTGCTCGCAAGAAAACTTTAAATACGTAAGTCACTAGAACTACCAATTTTGGTAGGGTAAATCACCCCCTACACCAACCCCGGGTTTTTCTGAACTTGCTGTATATTATAGCTATTTCTTCCAGATACTCTTCACATGCACTCATACGTTTCACAGAAAGTGACAAATTCCATCAATTTTGGGCCCCAAGTCACCCAACTATATGAAGTGTAACGTACATTGGGTGCATTGGGGGAACACATGCGTGGCCTCTTTTGACACCGTTTATTCGCTGAATCATTGAATCAGTTTAAAAAAAAAATAAAAGAAACTTTTTTGTAGACAATTCCATGCTCTACAATTTTGGATTAAACATATTTTATGTAGCCGTTTCCGTGAAATATTGACAAAAACCGATTTCGCGTACATGTTTCCAAGATGACGGTATTAATTAAAGATTCTTCTACATCGTTTATTGGCCGAATCATTGAATCTACGAAAAAAATGAATAGAATATTTTTTTGTCCAAAATTTCAAGCTCTACATTTTTAGACAGAACATATTTTCATGCTCGAACAACCGTTACCGAGGTAAATTTAAAAAAATCGATATCGGGTGCCACGTTTCCAAGATGGCGGTATTAGCTCAACACAGACAGCTGAGGACTTTCAGTATGTGGAACTTGATGTCACTACAAACATCTGTGCCAAAAATTAGTTTATTATGAATTATTCCGAGCATTTGATCTGACTGGACAATATAAGAGATCTCCACCCTGCTCATTACGCAGACAGCAAAACATTTGTAGCAATCAACTTACCTATACAAATATGCCTTGCCTGTGTTATTGGCGACAGCCAAATAGCCACTATTTAGTGAGAAATCAGCAGAAGAAACACGTTTCAAGTTATTATGTAGTGGCCAATTTGAGAATACTGTCCTCGAAGGCACGTGGACCTGAGACAAAGAAAAATTTTTGGTTACCTTATAATTATACACTTTATAATTTACTTAATAGTACACTACTTTAAATTCCCAAATTTAAGACGGTTTTTATTTTTGCGGAGCCCCAAAGTGGCTGTTAGGTAGTCGCGTAAATGTTTTCTCCTCCGCGGCGTTGTGACAGTGCTAAGTCATTTAATTTAATTTAATTTCAACCTTTAGCGGTTGTAGCGTACTTTTGAGATGCTGAGCAAACAGCGCTGCTAAAAACAAAATGGCCACAGGAAAATAAAACTAAATAAAGATGGACAAACCATCATTTAATTCCATTGTTTAGACAATTCCAGAGGATGCTATTTTATCCATAATGCCAGAAGTTTCCGGGTCAACAATAGTCTCCTGTGAACAATAAGGTTCTTTATTCGTTAACATAATTGTTCATGCTATAAACAGTCATCAATTAAGCATATGTTTGCACGGAGCCAGGGTTTGCATGTAAAAGTTTAAGACTGGTTTACACACGACATAATTAACAAGATGCATATTAACATGCTTATTTATTAAAGTCCTCAAATCCATTACAACATTGATGTGACTGGCGGACATAGCTTTTAAGGTAGGTTTGACATGATGAAAATGGATAGAGAGAGAACGAAATAATTGGTTTATTGAATCAGGTAGACCGTACAAAATGCCACATGTGTCATCACGACACAAGAGCTAATGCTTGTGTGTGGCGTGTTGGCTACCATAAAGAAAAAGTAACGAAAAATCAACATAAGGGTTACAAATGTCAGCTTACGCAACAAATGCAACAGTTTGGGTGAATCAAATAAAATAATAATAATTAATAATAGCAGTAACAAATTATAATAGATAGGCTAACTAAACAGAAAAAAACCGGCAACCGGCGAGTGCTGTGGCAAATTGAAGCAAACATTTCCCAAAAATAGACAAAAACGTATGTCTAACTTGAATTTTCGGTGATAAATTTATACAATCACCATCATCAGAAGCTTCTTAATGATACACAACAGTTACATTTTGGTAAATTCGGTCTAGATATTTAGCGTTGAGATCAGTGGTCGCATTTTCAAAATGATGGACCACTGTGTCGACTTTCGTCTTTTGGACTTTTTGTTTGCCAAAATGTAACCGTTGTGTATTACCAATTTTATTAACATTCTTATTACTATTTTTATTAGTATATTTAATAGCAAATACAAAGCTACTATTTTTAGCATATACAATTATTACCATTATTATAACAAATGCAAATAAGGTGGATTGTAGAAAAAATATAATAACAGCAGTAAAAATAAAATAAACATGCTACAAAGAAAATCTTAATAACAAAGTGCTGAAAATTTTTTTTCGGCTTATAAATTTAAATAAATTTTCAAGGGCCACAGTATTGATATCCAGTAGCCACTGAAAAAGGCCTTTCTGGGAATGACGACTTTCGGTAATATCTTTTATCAGGGTTCGCACAAGATCACATAAAATAAATTCAAGCACTTTCAAGGACTTTTTCCAAAACCAATCAAGGACTTTTTTCAAGACCAATTAATTTTTTCAAGGACCTTTATTAATGAACACACTTACCGCAAATAAGGCTATTTAGCTTCAAACTGGGCCTTCCTTTAGAGGTGAAGAGCCAATACTATCTCACCACACACTAATTTGTTTATAATAGGCCACGCAAAGTTAATTGTTTGGTTTACAGGCACGTGCGGATGCCTTAAATTAGGAGAGTCGACAACTTTTATCCGAATCTTGATCCACCCACTCAAAAATCGTATTTTCGCTAAATTTTGACCAATTTTGACATTCTAATATACAATTTTAACCGGCTCAAAATGGCTTTTCAATGGTGCTATGTCAAATCCCTAGCTTAAACCAGTAAGAAGTTCCTAACATAAAAACTAAAAAAAAAAAAAAAACACTGAATAGCCTACTAGATGACAAATACAGGGAACTAAGCAAAAATTTTTTTTAAAGCTTGCCACATATTTTTTTTCAGCTTTGAGTTGAGCTAGGTACATGTTGAAAAAACATGGTCAGTTAAATAAAATAAAAACAATAAAAATTGCCTGGTACTTCGATTTGCAACCTCGCCGGTAAACCAAATATTTTTTTTTGTGTGGCCATAAACAAGCCTGCATATGAAAACTGGTGGTCAAAATTTAAAGGATAAGCTCAACCTTTTACGACAGACATGCAAGGTATTAAAACAAATGGCAGGCTAATGCAAAAAAAAACTTTATTAAATAAAAATAAAATCCAAAGCAGTTTTGAAACATATAGTCATAGGCTACACTTGCCAAAGACAATTTAATGCTTATGCTTTAAAGTTAGGCTACTTAATGTTGATTTTATGTACCCTAGTACACTACAGCATACTAGGCTACTAGTTTACCAAATTTTAAAAATCCCACTAGGCCTTCTGGGAAGTTAGAACATCTAACTGTTATCATTCAGTTCTCGTAAGTTAGTATTAACCTTATTTAACTCTTCCCGCGTTTCTCGTAACGATTTTCGGTAAGCATTAAACTGTAGAATACAGTCCCGATTGGCAGTCTTTTCAGCTTGTTCAGCTGAAAGATCGGAAGAAGTTTCAAGGCTTTCAATGTCAGCACACAAACGTTTTTTTTGGACAACCAGCTCATCAATTTGTTTTCGTTTGGGATTCTCTGCATTCACTTTCTTCTTTTCTTTTTCACGGCTTAAGTACTGATCATAATTATGCCTTGATGCTTTGGCAGCCAGTATCTTGCCACGGGAAACATTGATGTTTAGGATACCTCCTACGTTTTTGATATGATCATACATTAATCTCTGGGAAACATACGTGTTTTCTTTTTTATTTTCTACAGCAATCTGTGCATTTACAGAAAAACCTCTTTCGACTGTTGCTTGTCCATGCGATAAAAGAAGCACAGTGCGAACAACTTGCCAGTTCTTTGTATTCTGGTTTACCACTTAAAAACTCAGAAAAAAAATCATCCAGTCTCTTGTCATTGCTTTTGTAGAAGCGGAATATGGCAAGATTAGTTTTCACTTCCTTGTTCAAAAAGTCTTTATATTGCTGCTCTATGTCATCACACTTAGTTTCTTCAACTCTTTTTACTTCAACAAGTACAGTTAACACACGTGTGAAGTGCTTACAGCAATCGTCAACAGATTTGTTTGCCATCTGCACAGGATTGAAGCATAAGCTATTGCGAATGAAAACAGATTTTAAGGGACTTTTGTCTAGCAAATGTTGTACAAGTTTCACTATACAGTTTTTGCATTCCATTCGAAATTCCAAGGCTTGACGGTCGGACACTTGCTTGTTTTTAAGGCACACTTTCAGACGATTTGTGGCAGAGAAACCAAGGCCAACCTTATCGTACGACAGAAGAGTGTCTTCTTTCAATTCGAAAGTCGCTACTTTATAAGTGTTGGTCAAACTGTCCATAACGGGCTTCTTCACTACTTTGCACAGCAGATCCTTTATCATTTTCTCCAAATCTTCCGCCATAAATGGTACCATTGGCTCATCTGTCTGGTATTTAGTGAGGAACGTCGTGACTTTCTTTGCAACAGAGATAAAAAAATGTAATTTTACAGATGCCAAGGGGTCACAGCAGATCTGCTTTACATGTTCAAAAGTTTTGCATTTGGGAGTGACAAAACTCTTATCTTTTATGACTCGTTTCACATAAGTTTCCATAGGAGGCAAAATCTGAAGCATTCGCTCGGCTACACTCACATTTTCAACCCACCTGTGAGGACAATATTTAAGTGGAAACGTCTCATTACCCGTAATCTTGACGAAATCTTCTCTTCTTGCAGGAGAGTCGTGCAGCAGCGTGTAAAAAGACTTCATCATTCCAGCAATATCCCAGTCTGTAGCACCATAGCCAGCTCGAAAAGCATTATGCACTGTGTGTAGGCCACATGTGCCTATATCTATCAGATTTTTTTCCGTCTGATTAGACAGAACCTCAGCTTTGAAATCACGATAAAATTTCAGATTAACGTTGGGGCCATCCATGGAAATTTGTACTACGTTCGACAAATTTAATGTACTCGTCAGAGTTTTAAAATGTTCTACACAATCGGATGCCCGACCATGGCCCATAAAGGCAGAGTCATAGTATACTGTACGTACCTGATGTGTATTTGCATCAAACAAACGAACATATAAGTCCATTTGCTTCAACTGAAGATCTTGATTTAGCGTTTCATCGAAAAGTAAGACGCACATATCGGTTTTTTTCACAGTTGAATTAAGTTCCTGCTGTAAATACGGAGCCAGCCCATAATTCACCAAATACGCACTTTTTCGTTCTGCACACGCAAAAGTGTTGGCTATCTTGCTGTCAGGAAACATGGCTACGAATAGGTTGCCAATATCTTCACAACTTTTGTAGGAATAATGTGATGTCACGCACTTAAAACTCCACAAAATTTCGGCACGCCACGATTCTTCAGTCTGCATCCACGTTTTTACCGAATTTAAACTTGTTGCAGTAGATGATGGTTTACTAGCTGTGCCGCGAGTTTGACCACATTCTGGCACACTACTATCCTTTACCGTTTCAACTGTCTTTTTCTTCGTGAAAAAGGTTAGTCCTTTAGATGTCCTATATTGCGTCAGCAAATCTGAATGGCGTTTCCCACTCATGTGGCTGGTGAGCGCTGCTTCTCCCATGTTTCCAACATCCATCGACCTCACGCAAAATTTACATCGAGCTTTGTGTACATCATGAGGATCTGATAACAACCACTCAGCATATTTCGAATTTTCTATCCAGTCTCTATTAAACCTGCACTTCCCCATTTTCACGGAACATAGGCTGCAATCGTTTTAAAAATGGCTCCCACACCACGCCGTACTTGACCTTGACCCTGAATGCGCGCCGTCCGTCTTGCTGGCCTAATTAAGACGGCACTGCCCGTGGTTGAGAAAGAGGTGAGCGCTCATTGGCTGTGAGAAGTGCTGATGCAATCATCGTGTACGTCGGCCGCTCCGATGCTATACGGTCGCTGATAACTGACGATAAAAAATGCACTAGCCTGCCCAAACTTGTTTAAAATGACAACCATAAAAAAATTTGTCTTTATCTTGCTCAAAGCTAAAGCATTCTTTTAAATTTAGACAAAAAAATTTAATTCAAGGACGATCAAGGACTTTGCAGACAATTTCAAGGAATTCAAGGCCTTGAATTTGTTTCCAACAAATTCAAGCACTTTCAAGGACTTCAAGCACCTTGTGCGAACCCTGTTTTATATAGTTGGGTAAGTTATTGTAAAATTTGTTTCCAAAGAAGTAGCTGTATTTATGTAGTTTTTCTTTAGTAACTTTAGGCTGAATGACAAAATTATTAGATTCACTCCTCGTTTGATAGTTGGTTACAAAATGAGTTTTTTTGCATGTTTATTACTTCTGCGGACGTTAATTAAAACTCTGTAAACATACAAATGGCGGACTGGTAGGATACCTAGCTGTTGAAAGAGTTGGAATGAATGATCACGTTGTGTTTTGAAAGTCATCAATCTAACAATTTTCTTTTGGAGCCTGATAACAGGACCAATAGCATTCATTAAGTTCTACCCCAGCAATGGATAGAAATGGACAGAAATCGTAAATTTTATTTTTAATTTAATGGCAAAACTGACTCAAATTTAATTTAATTTAAATTTTAAATAGGGATCGACCGAATCTAATTTTTACCAAATCCGATTCGGATCCGGATAATTTAGAAGATTTGGTGAATCAGATCCGGATTCTAACCGAATCCAAAATAAAACCTTTGTTGGACTGCTTCAGCCCTTTCCAATTTTTACAGACTAAATTTTCTCTCTAGCTGAGTAAAGTTTCAAGACTTGACTAGACATTTTCACAACTTGTTCATTGGTTTTTCCCTTATAACTTCTGAACAGTTTACGCTAGCTATTTGAAATTAGCTCCATTGGAAAGCTGGTGAAAAAACCGCTTCGAATGGTATATTGGAATGTCGAAAACAGCCAAAAATTAGCAAAGTTATTGAAAAATCGCTGAGACATTCAAAATTTTGCCGAATCCGAATCGAATCCGAACCCTAAAGATCAAGCTTCAGATCCAGTTTGGATTCGGATTCGGATTCGGTCGATACCTAATTTTAAATTTAAACATTAATGGTTTCTAAGTTTTCGCCAACATCAACTTTTCCTTTCTGCAGTTTTCTGATTTAAAGTTCTTTTTTTGCTGCTAATTTAAGCAAACTAAGTTAAGATTTCCATTATTTTATATTACTTTGTGACTCGTAGGAGAAATTTATGACCAATTTTATGACATTCTGTTAGAATCGGACAATTTGTTGAAATTTTTGACAAGTGGAAGCCCTGTGGATTACGCTTATCCGATACCATGGCAGTATCGGTACTGGAACAGTCCTAGTTTATGACGCTAACGCATAAAATAAAGTTGAAATTTTAAAGACCCATGAGCTATCGTTATAACACGGTTTAACTGTATTTTATAAATTATGAGCACTTACTAGACGAACAGCATTGTCCTTCCAGTCGGAACACATCATCATCACTTCACTCGTACTATTAAATTTTAATTTGGTGATTGAAGTAGTTAAATTTAGTAAAATCTTGGATAGCTTCGGTTGCATCAGTGAGTCATTGTTGTACATATTTACAACGCCAGAATCGGACCTGTTGATAAATCACAATAGTATTTAAATAAGTCAAAGACAGTTTGCATTATGATGTTATTCACCAGTCATATAATATCACTCGGCCGAGCGAGAGTTGGTACAATACATTATACCAGGAGCATTTACAGAGTGAGGCAACTAAAGTGTTACGAGCCGATATCATGTGAATGGCTAATGAGAGAATAATAATGATAGAAATGCAATGATGTATGTGATGGGGGACTTTACACAAGAAAAAAGGAATGCCCTTAAATTGATATTTCAAGGTCATCCTCGTGCTATCTTCCACACGACATAGCAAAAAAAGGAAATTAGGAAGTTGGATGCAAGGAGACAATATGACCAATAAAAAAAAAGATTCAAAATCGGATAATAAAATAGTTACGATGACGTTTAAAAGCTAACTTTGAACATGCTGGCTGCACTGTAGTGAAGCCAACTACCAAGACGTTGACTTCACTACAGTGCAGCCAGCATGTTTAGAGTTAGCTTTTAAACATATTATTACATTGACATGGTTTTCTGGTTTAAAAACAAAGGACCTAAAATCATGCTTGAAAACGTGGCACACACCTTTAACCCTCACATGGAGATGGCGACCTCTGCTAAAAAATTCCTACACCAATGTAGACGCTCCCGCCTTAGCAGTGTAGTGGAAATTAAGAAGCCACGCTCCTGTAGTTTTTCTATGCGCCCCTGTTCCTACTGATATGATTTTTGCCCAGTACTCTCCCAACTGTTCTACCCACGGTGTCAGTATGACTCAGCGTTAAGACCTCGGCCTTTGGTTCCAAAGGTCATTGGTTCGATTCCCCGCTCAAGCAGTCTGACATATAAGTCCAAAAGGCAACAGTTTGCAGAACTCTTGTTGAGACGTGGGCTTTCCGTCCTATTTAATCTTGAGTTTCATGCTACCTTGTCATGAAATGTCAACCAATCAGAACAAAACTGAACAATTTATCTTGTTGCAAAGAGACAAACTCACAAATCCAAACTGAGTCGAGTATTTGACCTCAATCGCTTGGCCAACAAGCTTAGTCTCTATAAGAATATCTTGTGCACTAAGTCATCTTACCCACAAGCAATGTACTGGTCATCAGGAGACAGAGAAATTGCCGTTCCTTTAATGCACCCATCATTCAGGAACTTCTGAACACAATCTCGAGTCTTCATGTCCCATACGAACACTTCACCACCATCTAAAGA
Organism: Lithobius niger; assembly: GCA_023313725.1. NCBI lineage: Eukaryota > Metazoa > Arthropoda > Chilopoda > Lithobiomorpha > Lithobiidae > Lithobius > Lithobius niger. The sequence goes on along the minus strand of JAHWFP010160787.1, from coordinate 9,742 downwards.
AATAACTTATCATAAGTGATACAAAGTAGAAAACAAAGCAGCTACAGAAATTAATTTGTGGGAGTTGGAGTAGTAAATTGAAATGAGACCACCCCTGACAGGACGAAAGCACGTACAAGAGAAGGGATGACTCCCAATAATTTCCCACGATACACATGTTGGCCCACATAAACTTGTTTAATATTAGACGCTACATTTTTAAATTCAAACTACACCATAACTCCCAGCACATGTGCAAAGCCCATGTCATGGTAAGGTCATATGTAACACCACACATAGCCGAGGGTACCTTCGATCTCCAAGATCAAGCCCATAATTATCAATGGTTGCCCTCCAACAAATTCCACGATACGTAAGTTGGTCCACACAAACTTGTTTAATCTCCTCAACTACATTATCACATCCAAACTCCTACATTGCTCACCACCAACCCCATGCATATGAACAATTATGCTGTTGTCCGAAAACTATGACAGGAAGACAACGAAAGATCGGAAAAGCTAGACCGATAACATAGAAAGGCACACCGCTGGATACTGCTATGTTGTTAACTATGTGTGTTGTTCAGATTTTACTAATTATTACGGGAAGTGATCAAGATAAAAAAAACTACAATTCATTAAAACTACAAAAAAATTTGCAAAAAAAGCCAAGAGTTGTTCGACGTGAGCACACTTCTAACAAACGCAAATTCACAGAATTTTAGACCTTTTTTTTAGGACATTTTACCCAATTACAATTCGAAAATAGTGGAGTACAAACAGCGTCGACCTCACTAAGTCAGTGCCAGAGCGATAGTAATTAGTAATGGGAAGATGGCACACTACGCGTTGTTAGGGAATGCAGAAGCGTGTCACCAAGAGGAGGGCTATGTACAGCTTCAAAATTGTTTTTACTTTGGTAATTTTAGCATTAATAAAGCTAGGTGTTTAAGTTTTAAACTAAAGGGAAGTATTTTTACAGATAGTAAGAAGTCAAATACTTATTAGGTCGCTAAAAATTAGCTAAATGGTTCACGGGAGTAGTATAAAAAAAATTGATGCGAGTGAGCGACATTTTATTTTTATTTTTTACTTGCAATTTTTCAGATCCAACTACCGGTATGTCCCCGGAGGGGATGTAGACAGCAAAGAAAAAGCCGAAATTAAGCTTACAAAATGTTGCAATTAATACCAAGTGCACTTTCAAGTTTCATTCATAACACTTCTGCAAAAAAGCTTTTACACACTTGCCACATTCAAATGGTTTCTTTTTACAGGCTAGAATTGCGAGCAGCATTAAATGAGACGTGTGCAAAAGCCTTTCCACAATCGTCACATTTAAATGTTTTCTTTCCACTGTGTACAAGTTCAAGCGCTGTTAAAGTACACTGTGCTGCCAAAGCCTTTCATGGATTAACACATTCAAACAGTTTCTTTCAGGAGTGAACAAGTGTGTGCATCCTTAAATAACACTCGTGAGCAAAAGCCTGTCCACACTCAACACATTTAAATGGCTTCTAACCACTGTGTATAATTGCATGAAGCGATAAACTACTCTTCTTGTCAAATGTCTTTCCACATTTAAACGATTTCTTTCAGCACCGTATAACTGAAAAATATCCAACAACATAGCAGATTTGTTTACTTGATATAAAGCAAACTTAGTCACAATTATCGTCCACTGTTTCAAAATTTCAAGCAAACCCGGAACATTGGACGCAAATGGTGATCATGTGAATGGACTCAAGCTGGTGTGGTCAGCGGCTCCAGGAAGAGTTTGATTAAAGTGTTGACGCGCGACCAGAATTTTTTTTGATCCACTTAAAAGAGTTCCATGCGGGCCCTCCTGAGAACCACTTTATTAACTTTTAGTGGCCTTATTGAAAATTTTCTTTTACACTGTTGTACTAACCTTAACAACTTAATTAGTCTTCATCAATCAATGAAATAAAAAAGTCTCGAATTACTGTACCTCCATGCGAATACAGCTTGCTTCCGTCTTGATTGAAGGCCAGCGATCGGACATAGTCACTCATCTTCAAACTACTAATCCATTCTTTCGTCTGGAATTACAATTAGAAAATTCCATGTTGAGGGTTTATCAAGTATAAGATTGTTTCACACCTTTAGAATTAGAATGAATGTTTTTTTTTGTTTTTACATGATGAACAAATGTGAGAAGCAAAGAAGATTCTTATCATGTACTGATTTATGTCTGTGTGTCTGTTTGAACCATTGCCCACTTCATATAAAATTGTCCACATGGGTGCAATGCTATGCGGAATATAACTTTGTACCATAAATTGTGTACTAAATGCCCACCCCCGTAAATAGTTTAAGGTCAAAATCGTGAAATAATGAAGTTAGGGGCCTACCACTTAAATCTTCATTTTTTCAACTGCTAACTTAACTAAAATATTCATAAATTTCACAAAATCAACTTATTATCACCTTAACATCATGGTTTTTTTTGTTGCAAAGTTAATTAAATGCTTCATACAGTTAACAAAATTAACATTTTACCCAACACGATTCACAAACGGGAACATTTTTGCCGTCATTCACCGGAAGGACGTGTCACGTGTGGGTCACTCACTCTAGTACAGTTTATGAGTGGTTGCTCTCTGTAGGGTGACGATGAGCAATTACTCTCTCCTGTTAACAATATGGCCGTAGTATGGTGCGATCGTATGGAAACCTCTAGTGACGAAGGTTTGTGGGGCTAGAAATGAGTTTTCAGTGTGAATTATTTTGTATTTTGGAGGCACAGGGCTGTAGAAAGAAATGGTGGGGCATGGGACAAAATTCTTGACCAGGGTCCACCACCCTTCAACATGTCTCTGAAAGCCTATTGCCCTTTTTTTGCGAACCTTTTGCCTGGGATGGGATCCTTAAAAAAACCAGACAGACCAGGTACAGAATGTCCCCATTGTCTCCCCCCCCCCCCACTTCTCCCTCTCAACGGGCCTGTGGAGGAGTGACAATCTAACAAAAGTAAATTTAATGAATAAATGAGAATAAAAGCCTTGGTTTTTCGCCAGACTGAATCCAGATGATGCACATGAATGAATCTACTAGCAGCAATGCACAGGAGTTCCCGATCGTGAATCACGCGTCGCTTATGTTAACGAAGGTTTATGTGGTTAAAAAGTATTTTTAACTGTGAATTATGTTGAAATGTAGAGGAAGACCATACAATAACATAAATTTGTGAATAAATGACCACAAAACAAGCGTTGTGTTAATGCTAGATTGATTCTAGATCACGTACGTGAATGCTCACATTATTGCCGACTTTTCCGTGATGGAGAAAACTTACTTCCTGGACAGAAGTAAATTTAGAAATAGATTATGCTTGTTTTAAACCTCCTCCTAACTTTAGCCAAATTAACTGTAAAACCCCACGGCATTTCATACATGATTTACGATATTACGTTCCAAGATAAGTGTGAATTTCTAAAGGTTATTTGAAACACTGTAAACTAACTGCACAAAATTAAGCAGCTCTCACTCATAAAGATAACTAGATAGACTGTTTCACCCTTGTTAACTGCACAAAAAGACTAAATAACAAATATTCGGTACCAAGCAATTGGCTTATTCGGCCAAATGACAAATTATTTGGTAGATGTTTAATCAAATAGGCTGAATACTGGACCAAATACTACGCTCAAAACCAGTAAATTAAATATTGATACTGCTTAAAATTTTTGGCGATACTGATTAAGGGTAGACACAGTAGCTGAATACGTTTCTTCAAAAATTTAAAGAAAAAGAAGTAAAGGTTTACAATGCATATCTTCAACTTTGATAAACTTCCCTCTCATAAAATGTACCATATCACATTAGTTTTTTAAAAAAAAAGGCAATTGCCCATAGTTTTTACCTTCTATGAGGAACATTGGAAGGCAATTTGTCGCTAACCTTAAGACATTTTCTACATTAACAAAGTAACGTAAATTTGTATTATTCAATTATTCGGCTGAATACCAAATATCGGTACAACCGTATTTGTTATTCGGTACAACCTTCCACGAGATGTTGACTATTTCCAAAACGTTTTTTCTTCCTCTTCCTGTGGCTACTACTCTTGCAGCTACAAATACTACCTATGTAAAAGCTAGTTTAACGATTACTTAACGATTATTTATTACTTACGATCATTTATTTTTTAGTAGTATTTATTCTCTTCAAATGAAAGCTCCATGGCTTTTTCCCTTGTACACTTATGAGAAACAAAATGTTACTTTTTCACAGATACCAGGGGTCGAAATATACGGACGCACAAGGGCAAATTGCACTCCAAAATCACAGTTTGTACTTTAAAAACGTCTAGATTCATACGCTGGAACGTAGCAGACGACATTACTTACGTACGGAGGAAAATACGCAAAATTCCAGACAGGCAAGAACGATATAACAATTCTTGGCGAATTTTCAATAGTCAATTTGCTGTTGATGGAGAAACCTAGCCGACTATCATCTTCAGGCATGTAACAAAACTCCAAACACTACCACCTATTTACAGTCCATTAGAATTCGAAATTGGCGTTAACTTGGCCTCCGATATTTACCTATATCGTTATATCGTTCTTGCCTGTCTGGAATTTTGCGTATTTTCCTCCGTACGTAAGTAATGTCGACAGTTTGTACTCTTGATGCAGCTCTTGGAGTGAAAAATTGCACGCCGAAGTTGAAATCTTCATAACGTTTGAACCGCAAACGCTACAGACTCACAGTTTGCTGCATTTTAAACAACTTGGAATGATATTTCCAGTGACATTTCCTTTCAAAGAATTTAACTCCTTTTTTAGTACATTTGGTTAAACTATGGGTTTAGGTTTTTCAGTTAAATAGTGAAGTTAAGTAAGTTTTAAGCAAAGTGCAGGAAAACAATGCATATTAAAGAAATGCTGAATGTTAAGATTTTTCAATGGCTATAAAATATAAGACCACAGTGTTGGTTTACATTTTAGTTTTGCACTTCAAAGACTTTCTTGCATCCCAGTAACAGCTTTTGGGCAAAAATTTGCACACGAATCAAAATTTGGAAATTCGACCCCCGCATATACGTTTATTGTGTGGATACTGAATTGCTTACCTTTGCTGTTAACAGGTGAATGTAGCCGTACTTTCCATGAAACGCTAGCAATCGTCCATCAGGAGAGACCTCGAAGTCCTTCATATTGGTTTGGTCCATGTCTTTAACATCAGGAACTTGAATGATTTTCCCTGCTATCATGTCGTAGTAATAAAAATAGGCATGTTTATATGAGCCAACTATCAATTCTTCACCATTGGCAGAAAAGTGGGCAGTGTGAATGGGAAATTTGCTAAATTTGACTGACTGTATCTTGGGGTTAAGTTTTCCGTCGACCTGTAAGCAATAAACAATTTAACAATTGTTATTAGACGGTAGTGATTCAAAGGATTCCTTGTAGCTTAATTTACAAATCCAGTTGCTCTTTTTACAAGATCAGCCTAGTGTACCACAAAAATTCTTAATAAATTTCTTGGGAATCCGACCAAGCCTTCTGGCTAGTAAGTTTCCATTTCCTTTGGTGAGGTGCGAGAGTGCACGAAAATTTCGAGTAAATTGTTTATATGCTTTTGTGCAATATGCTGATATGCAACCTGTGTGTGCTGGTTGTTTTGGTTTTAATTTTCAACCATCTGTCCTCGATACTTACGAAGTTTTTTTCTCTAATGATTACTATGCACTCTCGTGCACTGCAGTACTCTTGTGGTCATTCCTGGCTTTCCTTTAACTTTGTAGCTTCCTCTCCAATAGCGCAGTTAACAAAGTCGTAAGATTTGTCACTATACTCCTAATCTCCTATTGGCTCTTTCCTCACAACATCATGCACACTTGCATCGCCTGATCCGAGCAAAGTGAAGATGATAGCTTTGATTTACCAAAGTCGCATGGCTGTTTTACACAAGCGAAAAGGCTCACGAGGGTTTGCTTGCTTGCTTCATGCGAGCATGAACAGAACTTCACATGTACACAACCGTACACTGCACGTGACTAGACTTTAGCGCATGTCTTTACAAAACACGAAAGTCTATTGACACCAAGAAAAGTGCTTTCTTCAGAAGTCATAGCTTCCTGGACCGCTGGTTCCCTAGCCTTTCTTGTTATAGTCTGTTACCTACGCTGCATCCCCTAACAAAGGGCCCATATTCTCTGATGCTATGGCTCTTGTTATGTATGCAGTGTACAATAGTGTTCTCGTGCTATTATTAATGTAATTGAATAGTGCTATGTGTTATAATGTATTCCTGTAGTCCTGAAGAGCAGCGGTCTGAGAGGCTAATGCCTAGTCAGGGTGCTACGTGAAGCTGAGGTGGTAGTGACTCACAGGAAATACTATGTCCTACCTGTGGTGAGGTCAGAGCTAGCATGAGTTTTCAGTATAAAATTAAGGCTGCACCGATACCAACTTTACCGATCCGATACCAAAATTATATCCCCAATTTTTCATAAAAGGTGCAGTTTTCTGTAAAAGTCTAATAATTATTAAAATTAAAAAATTTTAAATACTAATCCACAATTTAAAAAAAGGCTAGGAAGATACTCAGTGATTTCCTGAGCAAAACGCTGCGAACCGCATGTCGTTATCTCAAACGGTTCCCGAGTTATCAATATTTCTGCGAAAGTTGCAGATACCGCTGATATCGGCAGCCGATCCGATCCAGTATCGGTATTGGTGCAGCCTTATATAACATGACTGCAGCCTCTTTAGGTTTTACTTTGGGAGCTAGTCCTAACCAGCTGTAACTCTCCTGAAGGTATGCCACTCTAACTCAGCTTAACCTACAGCATCCTGAACCACTTTCTAAGATCTTCAAAGGAACAAACCGTGTGACATTGCAATAAACCTAGAGTTTCTTCAACTTTACTTCCTTCCTTTGCAATAAGTGGGGTAGCATTGCATGCTTCAACTCCTCCTGTAGTACAGTTAGGTTGCAACTTATAAAAGAAAAAAAATTCTGTTGGAGAATCCTACAGATTATCACGGGTTGTCTAGGTAATTAGGCGAGTGCAGACGGTGGATTTAGTAACATGCCCATTTAGTTTACTGTCCGAACAGCAGGCAATTGGCTTCACATCCACACCATCACCTTCACACCCAGTTAATACAACCTATACACAGTACTCTACGTAGTTCTTTCAGTTAAGATTTTAAGAAGAGCCACTATTACTTTGTACAAAGCGCTCTTACATGGTGTAAATTTCTAACAACAGAGCGTTTTGAATTACCTGGAACAAAGTGACAACTCCGGATTTCCCAGCCACCATACCAACAGTAGCCGAAGGATGAAATTCCACACTTCTTATAACCGAGCCCTACAAACACATTAAAGAAGAATTAGGTCACTTTAACTTAAGATGACATAAGGGCTGGAAAAAATATTTCTCCACAACTTTTTTTTGTAATTAGGTAGCCCGTAAAAGATTGCTGCATGCTTGTTTTTATCTCCTTCGATAACATCATACGAATAGATATAACCTTACTAAGTATAAAAAGGTAATCAATACAAAAGGAAATGTTTTAAGAATGCGAAAAGGGTGGCACAAACAATCTGAGGGCAACTATTATGTTCCTAGAAGAGTAGGTGTTTGTTTCTGTATATTTACGGTGCATTATGCGTACTGATAATGCTAAAGCTCTGAACTCTGTTGCTATTTTTAGTTTTTTAACGCATTGCGCCAAAATGTTTCGTGTAACTTTTTCCTCAAACTACTTATCCAATTGTCACAATGCAAAATTTGTGTTTTGCTCTGTACACCCTAAAGTTTTGTCTGACACTCTTAATGCTTGTTCATCGTCAATAAAACCTTCACCACTAATTCCGCTCATTTTCAAAAAGAAGACCCTCCTTAGTCTGGCGAATTTTCAACAAAACTTCTTGTTTACTTCAGGCTCCCTAAGGTCTGAGTAGAACTCTGATTACATCTTCTACTACTTTAACTACGACATTTTTCCTCCTTTGAATTGGCACACGTCCATGGCCTCCGGTTTTTACAAGCAAGCTCACTTCAGATGATGATTGTTGCCTCCGAAAATTACAAGGCTGCGTTGAACTGCTTTTTCCCTCTCACTCACGTTCAAGAACTGCATCCAGCTTGCGGCTGACTAAGCGCACGATATTGGTGTTTGACGGTTTTTTACTGCTTGTTCACATCACATATTTTTTAATTTGAGACTTTCAAAACAGACCCAAGCAAAACAAAATTGTGACAATAGGACAAATGCTTTGGGAGGACAGGTACGTCACGCATTGCAAAAAAAAAATATAAAAATAGGTTCAGAGCTTTCATATCATCAGCAAAATGTAAATGTTGAAAAATCTGTGTAGTGTATAAGTATTGCAGTGAGAGGAACTGTTTTTTTTTTAATGTAAAAAGTTTGAAAAAAAAAAACAGTTGCTATCACTTCACTACTAACGCTCATTTTTCAAAGATGAGAAATCATTCAGTATCCGCAAATTTTAGACAAACCAATAATAGGTTACAACTGTCCGTACGTCTTCTTCAGGCCACTTTTAGGTATCGTTGATCACTCAGTTTACACGTTGTTGCATTGCTTTAAATCACGTGCAACGTCTAAACCGAGTAATCAACGATAACTAATGATACACCTATCATTGGTTGGTTTGTAGATCACAATTCGCGGATTAGTGAAGTGAGAAGAATTATTTTATCCAAAAATGTACATGTCAATAAAAAGAAAGGAAGATTTTTTTTTATTTAAAAAATGATTTTTAGCAGGTAGATCAAGAGGTGGATAACAAAAATTAGACCCGCGATAATTTAAGGCACCCACACGCGCTGTAAACCAACACTTCTTATAACCGAGGCCTTCTTGTAACATTCCTCGCAGATTTTTGATGTCTGTATGGCTGAGAACTATTTTTTTTGACTTTGCTTGGCCTTAAATAATCTAATTTAGTAAAACTGCAAACTTACGTACAACAGTTCTTTACCCTGGTGTCTTAAAACCGGTCAAAGTAAAACACCTTCAACATCTTCACACCGGGCAGGCCACATGCCCGTGCCTGATTGCTTTCCGATAGTGGCAGATTGAAAAGTTGTTTATTCTTTAAAACCATGCTCAAACTGCTGTATAGTATTTCAAAATCCTTCGCAGTTCTTTATTCTTTGATTTGATTTGACAAAACACTTTCGTTTGCCCGACGTCATAGCAAGGTAGCAACACACGCCTAATGTGACTGGACAGCGACACTGCCTACCAAACATTGCTGAAATACAGTGTCATATGACATGAGTAATTGAACAGCTGCACGTGCAGCACGAAAACTTTTAGCTCTTCTTACCGCTAATTGATTTTCGCCATTTTTCGCTGATAGTTCGGCTGAAAATGTCCAAATTGTATTATAATGGTTTAACTCGGTGGGGGCAAGAAAATTACTTTGTTACAACATAATATTATATTCGTAAATCGTATTTTAAATGAATACAAATAGTTACAGCCAACCAACCATCAAATTTTTTTTTTTATCATGGTTCGTTGTAATGAGCTCTGACTGTACAGCGTTACTACTATTTTTGTGTATTTTTTTTTACGTTTGTTTCAACTTAAACTACAGCACACTAATATCCAACACAGAAAATAGAAGAGATGTTCTATTATGGAAACTTGCACGAGTATTCCAGGATGTTTTTTTGGCACTTTTCAGTTTTTCCTGCATTTCCCAGGCTTGGAATTTCATTTAAACTTTCCACAACATGTCCA
>JAHWFP010160784.1:0-25686 GCA_023313725.1 Lithobius niger | reverse complement strand
TCGGCCTGTTTATATTTCGGACATGATATCGTTCGCAATTTTGTTCTGACTTAGATGAAATTTCATGACAGGGGAGCTTGGATGCTCAAGTTCGAAAATGAAATTCCTACATCAAATATTTTCAGAGATGTTCGATAATTCCATAGGATGGCTAAGCCAATTTTTAGTAGCATCAGTAAGGGAACCCGATCTATAAGGCTAGTGGTCCGGAGCACTACGTGAACAACGCAATCATTTGCCATAATAGGCTACACTGTATTGAAAGATCTGTTTGTGTGGAGAATGCAGAAAATAATAACAAACGGTAAAAAAAAGTACCACTATTACTACCAATTGCTCACGGTTTGAAAAGGCGGTCATTTCTTTTATCCTTTCTACTTCAACTCTCGCGCATTGTGACAGAGCCTTCCAGAAGCGCTCGTAAAGATTGGTGTTGGATTCGTTCACTTGCCTCGGTGTTCGATTGCTTCATATTTAGGAATATATGTGTAAGATGTAAATAATAGGCTACAGAACTCTCGCTCGGTCAAGTAACTGCATCTTCAAACCTAATTTATATGCCTAGTAAGTACAGTACGGTACAAAGCAAATCGTAGGCCTATCTCAACTTTTTTATTATCCGCTTGAACGGTTTCCGCATTTCCTTTTTCAATTTTGCCTGTATTCCTCCATTCACGACGCAAATTACTACCAGGCTATAGCAACAACCTCTTATCAATCAGTAAATCTTCCATTCGCTATACAAGGGATTGTCGTCGACATTGCAATTTTAATCCCACTTATGAAATAGGCCTGTACCTATGCTTTGTTGGCCTAAATAATTGAGGAAAGGCATTCACGACCTTCAATCGGTCAGTTTAAAAAGTGATATGGTTCAATACCGCCTACCTCTTCCTTCTCCTCCCCTCCCCCCTCTTTCCTTCAACCCTACGCCGACCGGCGATACCAAAGGCTCTTTTTGAAACGTATCGCACCGATCGGCACTAATCTCCTCACGGAACCAGTTTTTGAGTCGAAATATTCAGCAATTCACGGTAATTTGGCTGGCTCGAATCACTGAGGCTTGTCGGATGAACGTCGAATGCGATTCAAAGCGGATTCGAATCGTATAGCAACAAAAGTTCACGGGCAGCTCAACAGACCACCTAACATTTAAAGATGAGCCACTTTACGGAAGAAGAGAAAAAACCTTCGAAAACGGAAATTTTGTTCCAATTTAATTTTAGGCCTACTTATTCGCATTATTCTACTGCGACTCCCACATCCCACCCCCTTACCTATTGGAAAACGTCTAGTGATTTCGTATATCGTGTTTTTTAGTCGACGTATTACATCAATTACATCAATTACACGTATTACATCAATTTAATATTAGAATTTAATTTTGCCTACAACTTTTAAATTGTGACATGCAAATGGTGTAAACTTGCCAGGCTGCCAATCATAATTCACACACAATTTCTACATGTGATTCTTGCCAGTAATACATCGATATATTACCAGTAGATGCCGTTCTTACCAAAGTGTTAACTGGTTTAACGTGTGAGCAGGGCCGGATTAAGGCAGGGATATTAGGGGCATTTTGACCTGGCTCTGAAGTTATAGGGAGCCCCTGGCCCTGGAACAAATTTTATCTCATAATTTATCTCATAATGTTTGACAATCAAAACTAAAAACATTGGGCACAATAAGGAGCAAATATTGAGCAGTAAAATTCTAAAAGGTGAGATGTAAGCGTATATTTTTAATTTTTTTCCTGAAAAGAACAAACGGTGGTCAAAAAATGTAAAAATATAACATCTAAAAAATGTACGAGTTATTTAAACTGCAGTTAGGATAACACACTTTGCTAACAACGGCATCCAGTGGCAAGAAATGGTATTAAAATTGGTAAATCTCAAGTTCTTTCTTTTTATTATATAAATTAATAATAATAATAACAAACTTCACCCCGTGAAAAATGTGGGAGGGAGAGAACAGGTCCACTTTTGTTCGGCCAAAAATTGCAACATTAAGATGCAAACAAAGAACCTTTAGACAGGGATAATTAGGATAATTAGTTGTTATACCATTTACTGGCAACTCAACAGAAACCTGGAAAGATCCAATGCTCGCAGCCTGGTTTTGAAGAAAGTTAAGGAGGAGATACTGACGAGATCACCGGGCAACGCATTCCAAGATTTACCACCCTATTACTGAAATAGAACTTATCCAACTTTGATATATGAACAACCAATTTAAACTTTAAACAATAAAATGCTAACTAACCACGTTTGTTAATTGTTCTTGTTTTTTCTACGAGAGTTAAAATTATTATTGTAATTAGTGAAAATCATCTTATTACTGATTATTTCCCTTTTAAATAGGCCCTGTTCGGCCTTACTATAAATTCAGTTGCTTACTAACTTTTAAGCGTTCTAAACACACCTGCTAAGCAGCAAAACACAAACAACTTCCAATAAACACGCTATGAGGTAGGACCGCTATCATCTGCCCTGCCACGCCAGCGAGCAATTTCTTTTCTATACATAGGTGAAGCTAAAACGCCAAGCAGCAGCTATACTCTCTTAAAAGAAAACAAACCAGAAAGCCTTGTATTCATTACGAAGAAAAAAAGAGTGGGGTTGCTGTGCATAAAAACAACCCTCTACCTTTTCTACACACATTCACTAACAGCCGATAGTTTTTTTGCGCCGCACTCAACTATGCTTACACCTAGCCATCAGAGGTAAGCAGATGGGTCACATCTAGGTAGCACCACTTAGAATCAAAATCGCATATTTCATTGACGTGAACGTACTTGATTAGTCAATTTTAAAGACTACTAAGCTAAACCAGGTGTTGTAGATTGGTTTTGGTTGGGGTATATTTGGCTGCGTTCGATGTGGCGTCGAGTGTTAAAATGACTTCTGGTTCTGCGTCTCGCTAACTAGTGCCAACGAGCAGATGGTTTTAAAACCAGTGGCGCATTATGCTTAGCCAGCTCATTCATGCATACGAAACAAAATATGACGATGGCCTGAAACTAAAAAAAAAAAACCAAATAGGTATAGAGAATGAAGAAAAAATTCTGCTCACCTTCATTCACCCCTCCATCGAAAACTAGTCTCTGAATTAATGCTTTTTTTTTTGTTCTTTTTCTTACAGATGCTGGTGACCCTGCATTGAAAAACTCCACCCCACATCTTCAGAATTCCTCCCCTACCTCTCAACCCCTCCCAACAACAACCCCCAACCCCTGGCGTCCCATATACAGGGTGCTTCATCCCTCCCAGCAACAGCCCTCCAACGCATCCAGCGGAACGGTTTCCATAGCAACTATTGTGATCTTGGGCATTATGCTCGCTACCTGGTGCTGACGTGACGTCACTTGTGAACGCTCGCCGTCTGGTGTTTCGAAAATAATGGTCGACGTTGTTCAAACCTACTTTTCAAAACATTTTTTTTCTTGCTGTGCTTTATTTATGCCAAAGAGTTTGTGAGTGTTGTGCGAATTGGACAAACAGAGAAAAAGTGTCGGTTTTGTGTTGTGCAAGATTCGACTGAGAACCTTCGAGTGTGCGTTGCTGTTTTGCGTTGAATGACCGGTGATTATATCATTCAAGAACTCAAGTTTAAATTAAAGAAAAAACAAACAAAAAAACAGCGCTCATCTTTGTACAGTTTATAGGCAACAGCTGTGGATCAGTCAGTCACCACATGCTTAAGCCTACGCCCACTCCCGTTTTATTTGGAGGACCAATTTAATCCTGACGTACGTGTCTGTACTTGCTATGCCCAAAGACATTTGTTTTTGATACAAAGAAAATGTGTGCTAAGACGTTTAATTCCTTTATTCAATTCCTAAACAGAGGACTTTATTATTTATTGTAAAAGATTTTTGTGTTTATATGTTCCATGATTGCAGATATTAAAATTGAATGAATTTTATCACTTGTGTGTGTTATTATTTTGGGATGTACAGTATTAGTCGACATGTCTTGAAGAAAAGGGAAGTATCCTGGGCGAATTTATGTCCTTTTTTAACGGTTGTAGGCTAATTATCAAATGATTTAGAAGGCTAATGTTGCTAGGAAAATCCTAAGATATTTTACACGTTAAAACTGACATGTGAACGAGCACACTTCATAGCCCTTTCTTCCGTGGTTCACAGCGTCCTCTATTTTCCTATATCTTTTCGAGGTTCCTATATTTAGTGGAAAAATTATATATTTTCGGGTTTTAGTGAAGCCATAGGACACCCGCCAGCTTCCGTGCGTGTGTAATCGTCTGCTCTAGCCTGCGCAGCAATTGCATCTGGACAGTGATTGCACTGAAAAACCATTCTGAGAGAAGCTAACGAAATACTCAAAAAAAATCCCATTCAATACGTTACTGTTACACAAACGATGGTGCAGGCAGCACAGAAGCAACTGGTTGAGGCAAGAGAAAAAATTGAGAAAACTAGAAATAGGCAGAAAGCTATCCACACCAAAAAAAAAAAAAATTAAAAAAAACGATCAAACTGATTGATGCCTACTTTACAAAAACTGCAAAGAAACTAAAGACCAAAACAAAACTGATGTGAAAATAAAACTGTATTTTGCTCTCACATAACGTAAAGCAAAATAGGCTAGTGCAGCCTTTAATAAACACACACTTAAAACTTGAATGATGAATTTTGGAAAAGCAACATGACAAATAAAGCCACAAAGTGGTCTGTTCGGAAGAGCGTTCAGAGGTTGGCATCGCAAATTTTCCGATCAGGTTACTTAGATAATTTTTTTTTAAATCTGAGAAACATTCAAGCAGGTATTGTATAAGGTAATATGAGGAGCACAATTTTTTTAATTTTTTTTTGGTGTCCTCCTGTTTAAATTAATGCCACACTTGGCAAAAGCTACCAGTAAGAGGCACTTTTTTTTACCACCATGATTTAAAAGGTTGGAACAAAAGTTTACTTGAAACAAGTTCAGGTAGACTGGGATCGGGAGAAGGCTCTGAAAGTTTGTTGGTACAACCCACAACATTCTCCAAAAACTCATCTCAAGCAGTTTATTTTCCTTTTTGACTTTTAGTTATTTGGCTTTCCGTTCTGTTTTTTTTTTTTTTTTTTTTACTTCTGGAGCACATCATTTCTTAAGTATACAGATGAGCGGTAATGGTGTTCACTTAAGTTAACGCAAGATTACAATTTTGACAGCTCATTTGTGCGGTTTGTTGCGTTTTTACCTGTGCGAACATAAACAACATTAAAGTTCCTCCCACCGCCATTTTTCTCGATCGTCCACATCAAGAACGCCCCCAAAGTTTTATTTACTTACCGTTAGTCAAACCCTTGCTAAAACCAGTTTTAAAACGTCCTACGAGATTTTCTGTGGAATATTGAGAACTAATTTAATAGCATCCTGCGATATTATGATCCTTTGCTCACTTACAATAACCATGACGTTTCTTCTGTGTGTGTGTGCATGTAGAACTTTTAATCATTTGTTAATAATTACAATGAGATCAAAATTCTAAAAGACTAATACGGTAAAAATTAAATAATTTTAAGCCAATAGATCGCCAAAGAAAAATTATAAGGTACTCTCCTAAAAAATTATAAAGTATGATGTAAAAATAAGAAAATCTTTCCGGTTTGCGATGACACAATTTTTGCGCTCACATTGTTTCGTCTACTATGCCCAAGGCCAACTGAGAAAGTAGCTGCGAAGAACACAGTTACTATCTCAGTTGACCTTGTATTACTACGCTGAGTCTCGTGAAATGATGCGATGGTAACATGCGCGGATGGCGATCTGCGCATGGCTGTTATAAGGTAGGCGGAATGTACCTTTAATCTAATCAAACACAAGTAACAAGTTATAATTCATATAGAATCAGGTATAGAATAGTGTATCTATTCACTAGGGGCAGTATTCACTGGTACCCAGGGCATCCAGTAAAAATTCCAGGTAAAATTTGGGTTAAAGAATCACGTCAAGCTTGATGTCAGAGAACAGCTGCTAATCAGCAGAAATAAATACAGGCAGCTGCGAAAAATAATGAGCTGAGAGAAGCATCAATTAAGTGCCATCAGGATTGCTTTTAAGATGAGAGGCATAGGAATTATTATGGTTTATCTGTAGCCTTCTTCCCCAAAAATAAATTGTACCAACCCAACTGGTTCAACACACAGGGGGTTGTCGTCCCGTCGTCCCTCGCGCATTGCATAGATACACTCTATACATATAATGAAAGGGCGAAATCAGCCAGAAGCCTTATCGTAGAAAAATTGTGCGTTATTAAATTTTAGGCTTACGCGATATTATCATCAATGGAACTCGCGCTGCACGTCTTTGTTGATAATTTGTCTCATGTTAGAAGTCATTGTTTGTACTGGTACGTTGTCCACAGCGACCTGAGAAGCGTTTTAGCATAGAGGTAAAAGCCTCGGCCATTACCGGAAGTTGACAGGGATAGGAAAAACTGAAAAGCCTCTCAGATCGCTCTGGACAACCTAGTGGTACAAATAATGGCTCAGAAGGTGAAAAATGTTAACAATAAAGACGTTCAGCGCGGGTTCCTGTGATTATGATAGTGATTAAAAAAAAATAAAACTGATTGTTCTACGATAAGGCTGGTTTCACCCCTTTCATTATAATAATTCTGTATGTAGAGTGTATGCATGCGACGCGCGCGCGCGAGGGACGACGGGACGACAAACCCCTATGGTTTAACACAAGAGCCATAGCATTAGGGGATTTGGACCAAGTAGACCCCATCTTAGGGTAAAGACCAAATACGTAAAGGCAGTGGAAGCTGGCGTTGTATATAAGTGCCTAACCGAATGAAAGGTTAACACAAGAGGAAAGTGGTGACTGATAAGTGTAGAGGCCTGCCAAGTCAGCATAATACTTTACTGAAAGCAAATACATCAGTATTCTGTACATGTACATTTTGGAGTAAAATGGAATGACACTGGCGAAGTAAACATGTTTTTTTTTTTTTAAATTTGAGCAAAGAAAGATAGCCATCAAAATCGCTAATTTAAAAATATGCACCAATTTTGTTTTAAAAAATGGACGACAACATACATTTTTTTTTAAATTAAAAATAGTGTATAGCGATTCACTTCACACACATTTTGGATCCAAATTTTATGAAGATTTCATTCCTGGGATGCAATAATGGATTTTACACATTTTCCATCCAAATTTGTGTTGCATCACATTACAGGGTTCATTCAATTTTTTTATTCTCAATTTCCCTGATATTTCCAGGTTTTCCAGGTGTATCCAATGGCCATTTCCAGGTGTTTACAAGATCTTTAGTTAGGCAAACAGGCAGTAGTTAACGTTTTTATTAATATTTGCACAAAATAATCCAATATCCCAGAAAAGAGCTAGTGTTTAGACTAGTCCAGACGGGACATTTTCATCACAGCTATTGGTACCAGCCTAAGATTTGGTTTATTGAAGTAATATATAAAATACTTGAATATATTAAAGAACAAATTAAAATATTTGCTACATGCCTAGGATTCTGTTTCTGATCTACTAATTCAATGATTCAATGGAACTTTTAAAACAGATCAGACACAAAGACATTTTTTAAATTTCCCTGTCTTTTCCCTGATTTAAAAAAAATTCTTGTTTTCCCTGAGATTTTGGCTCTATTTTCATTTTCCCTGAGATTTCCAGGTTCTCCAGGTTTTCCAGGTCTTGTCTGAATCCTGCATTATCTCCTCACCCAGACAAACCGGTTAATTTAGATTTTACAGTCTAACATGTACGTGAACACGTTGAAACATAACAAAAACAATGAGTTAAAAATCCAGCCTAACTGGTAGACAGTCGTCCTTATACTTCACCAGGCTTCCACAGAGGGTAAAACATTGAAACACTTTGAAACAAGCCGTATCAAAAAGGGCTACACAACTGACTGATAAAATGTTGAATTACGAACTTTTAGCGAAAAACAAAACAAAATAACTTCCTACCAAGCTGGAAGATGCAAACTACACGCTGGCCATTGCAGATTGTACTGGCTACTGGCACGCTACTAAGAAAACTAGTGGTGTGGTTCTTTCTAAATATTTTATCTTTAGCATTCTTACATTAAAAAAACTATTGCCAAGAAAGAATAATTACCAGCACCAGTCCTAATAGTTGCTATCCAGATATGATGGGGCAAGATGGCCTGATGGTAGCATGACCGTCTTGTGTACCAGAGAGCGGACATTTTTAGCCATTACATTTTATGACAAACAAGCAAGTTGTTAAAACAAATTGCAAGTTTGTCTTTCTCATGTTCAAAGTTGAGGCATTACTTTAAATTACGTCAGAAATTAAATAAATTCATGGACTTTCAATGACGTAATTAACAATTTCAAGGAATTCAAGGCCTGCATTTTTTCATAATTTAAGTACTTCAAGGACATCAGCACCTTGGCCAACCCTGGACGAACGGCCAGCAGCAAAGTTAAATTTTGACTGCACATTTCACTTAGCTGATGGCAGCATGTCTCCAGTGTATATGACGAAGTGCCTAATGACGAAAATTAAATTAAATTCTAGTACGTCGGCTTTCAGAGCTGAGTTGAATTGTTTCAAAGTGGCCAGCAACAATCGACTGCATGCATAAAGCTTTGTAGCGCGACGCCATAGCTGTAAAAAAGGTACACGGTTACAAACAAAAACGTCAAGTGTGCCGTAAAAAAGGGGGATATATGATTGAATTTTTACCTGTTAAAATGAACACGGATAAAAATTGATGATTTTTCATTGAAATAATAAAATGTACAATTGAGAAAATTCCATCTGTTTAGGTGCTGTTGTGCTTTACCAATCATATATTTAAAACGTAAAGCACAACAGCACCTAAACAGATGCAATTTTCTCAATTGTAATTTTTATCCGTGTTCATTTTAACAAGTGAAAATTTAATCATATATCCCCCTTTTTTACGGCACACTTGACGTTTTAGTTTATAATTTTAATTTTGTATGACACTATATTTGACTGTAGTTTTTAACTTTTATTGGTATTTTGTGTGTCAAGAGCCGCAACGACCGAACTTCAGTCAACAACGCGATGCTGATGAGAATGGCATCAGGAGAAAAGTAAAGGGGCCTGTGATGATGACCCCGGGGGAAGAGTGAAAGTCTAGGGAGCTAATTTAGCTGGGAATTTTGTACTTCGGTCGTGTCATTAGTGTTTATTACCAAGAACTCGGAAGTGGAGGGTGTTGGATGGGGAGGGGGTTGGATGAGGCCGTGACAGGAACACATTAGTTAATGGGTTGGGAAAGGAAATAGGGACAAACTCAGAGGCACTGGAAAGTGAGACATGCGTTAACAACCCTTTTTCCCTCATTACTACCAAGGAACTTATTAAATAGAAAGGTTTAAGTTTGCTGTTTATTCGTGTTTGGATAGTTTATATTTGTGTTTTTTTTCTCGCAATTGTATTTTGAAGTTTCTGTCTTTAAACCCAGCAGCAGCTTACAGCCAGAGACACCTATCACGAACAAAATCACTCACAAACAAATTCAAGCACTTTTCATGACTTTGTCCAAAATCAATATAATTTTTCAAGGACTTTTATCAAAAACCAATACAATTTTTCAAGGACATTTACTAATCAATGAACTTGTTGAAATAAGATTGCTCAGCTTGAAATAGGGTCTAGTTTTACTGTGGAAGAGCCAACAATATTTCACCAAATACTAAAATGTTCATAAATTTTTTTTTAATCATGCGGGAGGAGGGAGATTTATTTTCGTATTGTTGTTACAGGCTTGGGTTAGGTTATGGCATTGCGTTGGCACATGAAAAGTTTTTTCTTCGGCTTTTTTTTCTTAAATTCATTAATAATTGTTAAACACGCATGGAAGAAAAGATGGACATTTTGCATCTTGTCTTTATTGTCTGAAGGTAGGGCATTGATAAGATAAACATTTTTTTAAATTACCACAAGCGAGCAATTTCCACGTAAACTAAACCTTTTCAATGAGTTTCTCGCTATCTTTTATTTATTCACATCTTCGTAGGGGCTTAGGGCGCGTTTACGTAACGATACGCCTGTGCATTCTTGTAGTTAAAAGCTAGAAATCATCTGAAATCCGAACACGGCTGCGATTTTAGCTTTGTCGGATCGTAACGAAAACAGTTAATAATATGAGTTCAAAAGCGACCGGGAAAAATGTTTCGTCAGGAAGAATCCTTTATCTTACTGTCACGGATTGTAAGACTGCAAGCATTTACTCCAACGATGGCGGATTTAGCTAATCCAGGTAATGTCGTTATCATGGCAACGACACGTTTAGCATCGCGATTAAATTCTAGCTGGGAGAATGCAGAGGCGGATCGTTGCGTAAACGCACCCTTACTTCCGGAGGAGTAGACGAACAACAAACAAACAAACAAATAGTATGTTATGAATGATGTAGATGAAATGCAAGGGTGCTGAGGAATAAGATGGAAGAATTGTGAGCAATAATTGCAATTAGTTTGCATCGAAAAAATCAGTACATCGGTTTTGTGATGCTTTTAGAATCACAGAAATTGCATGAAGCATGGATCGACGCCAACGGAGTGAGCTAAAGCGAACGAAATGGTTAGTTAAATTTAAGGACTTTAAAGGACGTAATTAACAATTTCAAGGAACTCAAGGCTTGAATTTTTTCTTCACAAGTTCAAGCACTTTCAAGGACTTCAAGCATCTTGTGCGAACTTATCTAATAAAGCATCTCCCCTCCCACCTCCCAGCCAAAACAAAAATACTTTAATTGGTTCAGTATCACTTATCTTTCCAATCTTTTTTTTTTTTTTGTTATGCTACTTTAACAATAAAGTAGATCATTCTCACACCATTTTTGAATAAACACGATTTAAAAGATTATAAACCAGCGTTTGGTTATTAGCGTAATCCCATTTCTGGGAAAAAAGGCTAAGATCGTCATACCGTAGGTGCATAAATATGATATGATATGTTATGCAGATTAAGGGTCCCAACACACTAGACGGCAAGGCCGCGCGACCTGGTTACTGTAGCCAATGAAAATGATTAGTGTGTGGTTTTACATAAACCGTAAACATTCTCATTGGCTGCAGCAACCTGGTCGCGAGGTCCGGTCGCCTAGTGCGCTGGGGCTCTAAATTACAGAAACATTCGATATCAATGGGTGGACTGCCAATAGTCAAACATAATGTAAAACGTTTAAATATAAGGTCAGGCATATATAGCAAATATTGACATAGCAAACATTCGGCAGTGATACATCTGGCAGCATGCAATGAGAACTGTGGGAACGATAATCACCCTAAAGCCTACCCAATCACAACTGCCGGAATACGAACAATGAAATAAAGGTGTGCGTAATCAGAACTGTGGGGGGCCGCGCCTCGCGCAGGAATGATAAATATCCCAATCAGAAATGCCGGACTACACGAAGATTGAAAATCTGGGTGTTCCCAATCAGAACTGTAAGCTGTTGAAAAAAAATTAGTGAACAAATAATGCTTCTTCCGATAGTCTGGGGACGAATAGGCCGTGACACGTAAAGTCCAGGACAAAAAGTCAGAGATAAAAACCTAAACACCTTTATCTTAGACCCAGCCACGGGACAAAGACTCAGTTGCTGAACGGATTACGCACATAACATGATTGCACACACGCCAATATGACACTACAGAAAGCCACGCTGGTAGAAAACCATAAATTATACAGACTGTTTTTTTTCCTGTCAAAGTACAGCTATTAGATAGAGTGTCGTGGTGATAAACGCGATGGCAGTGACGTTGGGTCTATGACGGCCTTAATTTCAAGCATCCTGCGCGAAACAGCTTCTGCAACATTTACTTTTGCAACATTTACAGAGATTAGAGTGAATGAAGAAAAACTGTTTCTCAAGAGGGAAATAATAGGGAAATGACATTGCGACATTTACGCACCTTTGAATTAATGTTGCGAAAGTGACCCATACAGGAGAGCCGCCTCGGAGGCACGTGGCTTTAACAGTTTCACTCTTACTTTCTTTGCCCTCCTTTTACAGTTAATTAGTAATTACCTTGACCTTCGTGCTATCAAACTTTGTGAAGTACCGTACAGTGCTCCCACCATACGCACCTGGATATATTTTTTTTGATAGAACCTTGATAGTACCGATATCACTTTCCTTGTTCTGCAACTACAGTAAGGTAACCCAACCGTACGTCCGGTTCAAAGCGGTGGCGTAAAGGTCAACAATCTGCCAAAGATATTTATCTCCAAAAATCGAAGTGTTGCCCAATTAAAACTTGCAGCAGATCTCCGGCCACCACAATCAACACAACCTACGATTTTTTTTCCCGTTCTTCCTGCGGTGCCTTGCTTGAACGGGTGTATATAATTACGAAAAGGAATGCAGAATCGAGCTGAGTCCCTGAGGGGAACTGCCCGAATGTGGCTACCGATTAAGGTTACTGTTGTAGGTTATGGCTTGCAGCTCTGTACGAACCAGTAGAAACAACTGCCATGCCTCCCACACTCAAATAAAATCCTCCGAATTTTTTTTCGACCAGCGGAGAGAGTGGGGGGGGGGGGGGGGCGGCCCCCAGGACGTAACGGATTTAGCCGTTGGTGAAGAGGAAATGGAGAGGGGAGAGAATAGGGATGGGTGACCGATAGAGAAAGTTCGACCATACGTTCATCTCGCTATGTTGCTTTGGGATATGTGCTACAAAGATGTTTCAGTCACTGTAGTTTCACCGTTATGTGTAGTTGCTGAAGTTCCCCTTTCGTTACTAGACATACGTATAGCCAGTTTTAACCATATGCGAGTTGCATGAAAATATACAAATATGCCGATATACTTGCTTTCTGAATCTAGACAATTGCAGAAAAAAATAGCAATTGTTAAGTTGTTTTGTTTAAAAATAAAAAAAGGAGAAGGAAAGGAAAGGAGAATATATTTATCTATCTAAGCCTGTAGCAAAAATATTTCTCTGTTACACCCTTACGAATATATATTTATAATATTTATAATCACATTTGCTATGTAGCCTGTTTAGGTACAGAGTGCGTATTGGAAAAATGTAATTGCACGTTTTCTTAAATAATAAATTCTAGCAACCACAGCTGTAAAACAAACACCTGCCAGCTTTCAACTGTCTGCCTAGCAGCCATCTAAGGGTTTTTTTTATAGGGATCATAGAAGTGGTTGGTTGGAATTTTTTATCTAACAAGATCCGACAATGGATTATAAATTTATTTAAGTGTGCCGAGCCAGCATATGTTTGCTTAAAGAAGTACTACAGAGTTTCTGTTAATTATTAAAACCAATTTAGCATTCGCTTTTAAATGCGGTAAGCTTCCTCAGGCCAAATACCTATAATTTAGTTAACACAATTAACATTTTAGACAGGCGTGTTTACACTAGACCTATATGTTTTTTGATTTAATGTTGCAAACACATTTATTTTTCATCAATGTCGCTCAATAGAGAGGAGTTTATTTTACGGAACGACCATTAGATTTTCAACACAATATGACTTCAGAAGTAATATTTAGCCTACGGACTGTTTGAATTAAATGGGAAATACTACAACAGTGAAAATCATAATATATAATATAATATAATATAATATAATATAATATAATATAATATAATATAATATAATATAATATAATATAATATAATATAATATAATACTAGGGCGTTACACTGTCGACAAAATGGAGCGAAGCGACGCAAACAACCCGTGTTGCATTGGAGACAGCGTTGCGGCTCTTCTTTGCTTCCATCATAGCATATTTTTTTTTTTGTCCATTTGCTTTCGCGGCGTGTGGCTGGATGGCGTTGACAGCGGTTGTATGAGCGCTTTTCCGACTGGTTTTTCAGCAGACAAAGCAGCCGCAAACTTGAATTTACCACTATACTTTATCCAAATAACGTAAAATAACGTCGAGGTACAAGAAGACTAAATTATTAGTTTCCAAAATTTTCAAAGAATTGTCAAATGTTCATACACAAACTTATTTATCTATAGGCCTCTTTGATGCTGCACACGACCTGACACAAGTGTATATGGTGACTTGACACTGAAGGGGTGACTTATTGCAATTTTTGGAAATTGCTGTCATATACGAAAATCAAACAAGTACGGTAATGGTCGAAAGTTTTTTCCAGCACGACAGCATCGAGTTAACGATAACCGTGATAACTTGCTAACGATAACGATAACTTGCTAACTTTAGCTCGTTACCGGGATTTATCACTTTCGCCGCAGGTGGTCCATTCTGTGTGATATTGTTAAAACAGGTAGAATACGATTCGCCACCCAACACAAAACTTGCCTTTGTTGTTTAGTGGATTTCTTGAGTTAAGCTCGACCAAAAGGTGAAAAAGTAAGTGTGGCCGAAGAAGATCGATTTCAACATTTTGCCAGCAGTCTTCCCTCCATTTATTCTGTGATACGCAGCTTTCCTTCAGCTGTGATACAACGGCAGATGATTTACAAACGACTAAAGATTTAACAAAGAGAGGCGGTATTTTTTTTTCTTTGTCGGGGGCTGAACAATAAAGGACTACACACATCGTCTGGTAGCTGCAATGCTTGGCCTTCTGGCGTTCCGCATTGTAGTAGGATATCCGTTGTCATGGAAACAAGAACTTCGCAAAGAATAGAATTTGAACGAAATGCAGTAAGTCAGTCGGCGTGGAACGGCTGAAAGTTAAGTAAGATTTAACGCAACCAGCAGCTGGTGAAAGAATTCCAGACGTTTGATAATTCGGTCATTTTTATGTTTCACAATCGTCTCTTGATAAAAAAAAAAATAACAACACCCAGAATCAGTAAAAAAAAAAGTCCGTTTGGGGGATGGGGAGGGAGGACGTAAGTTGAAAAAAAATGGTTCTGCACATGAATCATATCAATCATATCAAACATTAACGAATTTAGGAGTTGTGGCGTAAAGTATTTACAGTAGCTTATTTAAATTATTCAGAACTTCAAGAATACTTTCGCACAAATTTCTTACCCTCAAGATCGCTACTGTTCAGCGTATTACAGTATAGGTGTGGTCCTACTGCATAATACCGCTAATTTAAAGAAATAGTTTGTACATCAATCACCCAAAAAAAAATCTCTTCCGTAGATTTGGTGGTCACGGATCTGATCACAGTGGTAAATATTCTAGAATATGAGACTGGAATACTGGAAGTCATATAAATGCCACGCCGCACCATAAAACCCTAACCAGACAGCAGAAAATTTCGCGCGCAGCGATGCGTTACTACGTGCCTACAACGTCAAAATTGCTGCACTCAAGTAGTGACTGTGGCGTTCATTGACCAATTTTGACGTCTTTGGTAAACCATCCTTCGACGTCATGCAGCCGCGAACAGCCAGTCTGATCAGGGCTGTACTCGTGTCCGCCACAGGTTCTATTTATTGTTCATTACGCCTATTTCATTCCATATCCCATCCTATTTTTCTCTAGTCCTCAAATATTGTAACGCGCGCAGATACCGTGCTAATCACAGCACAGACTATTGCCTTGATAAACAATCATATTTAAGTTCAAACAATTGTTGGGCTTTGATTTCTACTGTAACCGTTAGTAATTCGTAAGGCCTTGAGGTGTAAAGCACATCAACACCCATCTGAGTAAATAGACCTCGGCCCCTATTCTTAAAAAATACAAGCAGCTGCAGCAACTATCTAGTTGCAACCGGTCTTCTGTGCACTTCTGCAACTATCGAAAATGTTGAGGTGCACACCTCTATCATGCACTGCAATAGTGATCTGTATTATATAATCTAAAATGGTAACCGTCACAATTGCCGGTTTAAAATGTGTTAGCTTTCAGGCCTAGTTTTAGTTTTTAGGCGTAATTGTCAGCTTTTAGGCCAAATTTTTACCTGCCGTTTTAATTTCGTAAGTAGCAGGCACCTAACGGAGAATTTGGTTCGAGAGTATTCCTATTCATCCATGTAACACGATGTCGAGACTATTTTAAATGAATCTGAAGGTTAATGAAATCCTTTTGTTTTTAGTTGTGTATCTTCCTGTAGTGGTTAAACGCGACTATCAAATGTTATTATTTCTTTGGGTTACGGGTCGAGAAAGCCCATTAGCTATAAGGGTGCAACGATGTTTTAATTTGCCATGTTTTTTTTAACTGATTTTTGTACGCAAAGACCAACGGTGAAACCGTTTGTCTTATATTTGGTACCGTTCTGGAGTTGAAAAAGGCGACGGATGAACGGACATAGTCGTTGCTATAGTCTTCCCAATCGCTTCGACTGCAAAGAAAACTAAAAGTATAACTATAGAGACCAGTAAAACCTCTGCTGGTGATCACTATATGTAAGTTTCTCATTCGATTTTGGCCTAACACGTAAGCACTAGTAACAGCGGATCCAGAGAGGGTGCTGTCCATCTACATTTCTAAGTTATCGTTTACCAATAATTTAATAAGCGATCAAATACTGAAAAGTGGAAAGGTTATACGCTAACGTATAGCAAAATAACAACTGTAAGGTAGCGTACTTGCCAACAAATTATTAAATATGATGGCACAACAACAAGCCCGGCCTGTCAAATTTTTCAAAGCGGTTACGCATGAGCATTTCAACCGTGCGCATACAGAAGGAAAGATGGGCATTACCAGTTTAGCTATACAGGTTGAAATAAACCATAAATACATTAGAAAGCCAAGAACCAAACGTTAGCAGTAGAAAAAGATCATTAATTTCTTAGATTCAAGTCTCGCACTCCCGTCTTAAATCCCCAGAAGACTTACTTTAATAATAATAATGGAGATCACAGTGGAGACTTTGCGCTGTTGTGGTCCTTTGAGTACAATTCATTAACAAATGTCGGTTGCCTACATCACTGAGAATACGTTTACTCTCAGAAAGAGTATGTGTATACACAACACGAAAATTTTCTGCTGAAGAATAAAGTTTTGACCCTGGTAGAGCTTGAAGCCAAGAATCTCCCCATTGGTGTAGTGGTAAGAAAATCCAACAAGAATCTCCCCCATAGGGAAAGTGGTAAGCAAATTTAACACGAATCTCCCCCATTGGCATAGTGGTAAGCAAATCCAACAAGAAACTCCCCCATTGGCATTGTGGTAAGAAAATCCAACCAGAATCTCCCCATCGGCATAGTGGTAAGCAAATCCAACAAGTTTTCCCCATCGACGTAGTGGCAAGCAAATCCAACAAGAATCTCCCCCAATAGCGTAGTGGTAAGCAAATCCAACAATAATGTTCCCAACTGGCGTAGTGGTAAGCAAATCCATCAAGAATCTCCCCACTGGCATAGTGGTAAGCAAATCCAACAACAATTTTCCCTAACGGCGAAGAGGTAAACAAATCCAACAAGCATCTCTTCTATCGGCGTTGTGGTAAGCGAATCCAACAAGAATCTCCCCCGTCGACGTAGTGGTCAGCAAATCCAACGGGAATCGCCGAACTTAGCTACGCAAGCCGAACTTAGACTAAAGTAATTTAAAGCACCTTCTACACTTTTTCGTTCATCTAATTATAATTACTAGTTGCTAATTAAAGAAATAATAAGAAAACAGTTTGTTTTTTGTTTCGTCACGTAGTAATAATTTGCACTATTTTTTGGTCGGCTGTGGTCGTGTTTTGTACAAATTGTGTAGTCGTATTTTGGCGCCGACCGTAAACTTTACGGGGTATGAACGGCTTACTAAAAAAAATCGGCTTAGGCCACTAATTAGAATAGACTTTGATTCGAATCCCTAATTGGGACAGAATGTTTTTTTTTTCTTTCTCAGGCATTTATAAATGACCCAACAAAGCCAGTGGAACAATCATTTAGTTCTTATAGTTATCCCAAGATTTAACCAACGTGCAACGTGAATTTGATGATGGATTCCCAGGACCCCGAACAAAACGCGCCGAATAGGCAGTGGTGGCATCCAAGCCCTCTTACAATGCCAGTTCGAATTTTGCCACCAGATGGAACTGTAAATAACAAATAAAAATAAATTAATATTTTCGCTGGGATTCAGCCACAAACCTTTTCGGCGCCCGACTGAGGTGTTCCTTCTAGGATCTTAAACTGATGAGGAATAATGAATATATCTTCAGTGCAAAATTCATTAACACTCGTTTCCCACGTGTTTTTCAGAATAAATTATTCGTTAATGTGGGTACTGTAAACTGTTGGCTGCCCGTATCCATGAACATCGTCACCGGCTACTGCAGCAATTTGTGTACTCCACTTCAGCCTATAGTTCCTGTTTATGGGCATTCAAAATGACCATAAACAGGATATTCATTCAGAGACATCCAGCTATTCACTAATAATGAAAAGGTAGAACCGTAGCACGGATTTGCCAAGTTCCCAGAGACCTATTTTTAAACACTGCTCGATGCGTGGAGAAAGCATTTTCTGATGGAAACTTCAATACTCAAGTTTTTCGTCTACATTTGCATCTCAAAAGGTAGTTACATTATTCTTGTAATTTCGATAAGAACAAGTAAAGAATGTTTATTGTCTCTGCTGCTGGTGAACCAATTTCTTGCTCCCGTGGGCAGTAATAGAGGAGCTATGTATCAACATACTGGATCATTGTCAGGGGAAGTCATTTCCTGATCTGGAAGTTCTATCCACTCAGCGTATTTGATCATGGACTTCTATATCACATTACGTGTGATTTCATTTGTGTTGGAACTTTGTTAACGGCTTATTCCCTTCCGTAGTCCGTACCATCTTTTCATGATGGTTAAAGGGATATACCTCCCAGCGCCATTTTTCTCGATCCTATATCAAGTACGGCCCCAAAGCCGTCTATTTCCTTACCGTTAGTCTTTCCCTTGCTAAAAATCCTTTTTAAACTGTGGCGTCCTGGAGATTTTCTGTTGAATATAATGGAATTTTATTTACTAACGACCCGTCAATAAATCATGCATTGCGCGCGTACAATAATCATGACGTGTCATCTGTGTGTACATCTACTAAATTTCTAATAATTACCATGAGATCTAAAATCTAATAGACTAATGCGGTAAAAATTAAAATTAATTATTCCAATAGATCGCCGAAGCAAAATTATAAGACACTATTCTAGAAAATTATAAATTGTGATTTTAAAATACAAGGATCATTCCGGTTTTTGACGACACAATCAATGGGTTCACGCTGGCTGGACTAATAGGCGCAATGCCAATTGAGACAGTAGCTTCGTTTTCCGCTGCGAGGAACGAAGCTACCGTCTCAGTTGACCTTAGCTGTGGTAAATACGCGGGTGTGATCGTCGCGTGGGTGTTGTGAGGCAGGCGGAAGGTTATAAGGCAAGCGGTATGTTGCTTTAAAGTGTTTCTATTATTATTACATCGATTTCTCATTAAAAAAAACCGCAGCGGTTTTTTTTTACCGTAAATAATGACAGTAAACATTTTACAGCAATGATCTATGTTTAAACAATAAATAGTATTTAAACCTTTTAATTTACAGTAAATTTACGGCATTTATTTTTATTTCACGCAGTTAGCACGAGACCTACGTACCGTATGTTACAGTCAAAAGGTTTGACAGTAACAAACACCCATGCCTTTACACAGTAACGTGCGACAGTTGTTGTGCAGTGCTTACAATAAACTTGTTTTTATTTTACAGTCGGCTATTAATATGTTTACATTAGATGTAAAGCATTTTACAGTCAAAACGGCAGGCAGTACTGCTGCCAATTATTGACTTCTAAAATACTCCTATCCCCTCAAAATACTCCTACCTCCCCGCAAAAACAGGTGCCCCCATCAGAGTCTGAGCAGTCCATAACACACAGTCTAAACACAATGGCGTCGGCAACCTAGTATGATACGATGTGTGAAAATTTAATATGGCAGCGGTTGTTCAAAATGGCAGCCGTTAATGATACTTTTTACTGCTGCGTTTTACTTTAGCACGTGTACTTCTATTTGAAAGTTTGCAGCATCTAGCACCATCGAGTTTTGTCTAGCGCTTGCTCGCAGCAAGCAAAAGAACGCACAAATAAATATCTTTTGATACAAAAAACAAGCCACGTCCCTCATTAATTATTCAGTAAAAATTCGATACATCGTTGTGCACCTGGAAGCAAGCTGCAAAGGTTAACGATGTCATTGCCACAAGATGGCACCACGGTAGATTCTTTAGATTCTACCGTGGCGCAATCTAGTGGCAGTAATATCGTTACCCTTTACAGCTTGCTTCTAGGTGTACGAGGACGTACCACATTTTTACTCAATAATTATAGAGACAGATGGCTTGTTAGTTGTGTTAAAGATATTTCTTTGTGCATTCTTTTGCTTGCTCCGAGAAGAACTAGAGAGAACTAAATGGTGCTAGATGCTGTAAAAGTTCTTTTGGTGGCAACCCGCCTTTAATAGCCTGCGTCCTTGTTATTATTTTTTTTTATCTGTCTTATGGTAATTAACTTTAAAAAAAAAAGCAAATACTGGTTTTGTGTAATTGCATACACCCCTTTTGGGAACTATATGCCTACTGTAAACGAACTAAACTAAAACAAAACTAACGACACTAATATTAAGATAATTTTAGTAGCAAATCTGCTTCTAGAAAGCATTGCTTACAGTGGTATGTTTACTGTTTGAAGGCGAGGAATCGTTCTGACACTGAAATTACAACCTTCGTACTCCGTGGTCTAGCAGATGCTGCCACTCTGGTTCAGCATAACCAACTCTTACTACTAATCAGTAAACAAACAACCGTCGCAGAGTGCGCCCTTAGCCCAAAAAAATCACTTATCATTGTGTGACCGGGAATCGAACCTGGTCTTCCAGTAGAGTTACAGCAGTCGCATTATTAAATTATCGGCCAAATGATAAGTGATTTTTGTTCCCGTCTAGATACACACTCGTTTTCACTGCAGTCTCCAAGAACTGTGATAAGCATTTGTTTATTTATCTGCTAACTACAGTTTCATTCATTTTCTCTTCCCCTGCTCTTTAACCTTCCAATTTTATACGCAGAACAACAATGAATCCCACACACTCATCATATTATGTATAACTCCAACGATCCTTACAACAACACGCACGTGTATATACGACACTGTGAAAACGATGTGTACTGACAGTACACATCAATGTGTATTTTCTCAGCCTCCACACGAACTGTGTACTGAGAGTACACAATTTGTGCACTGGTAGTACACAAGCCGTGACGAGAATGTGTATTCTCGGTGCACAGACTGTGTACTGTCAGAACACAACTCATGTGGAGGCTGAAAAGTACACATCGTTTTCAGAGTGGATGCACTATTTCCTGGTATCCCTTGGTTCGTACGGACTACTAGAAGTATGGTCCAACTTATCATCACGTTGCTCGTTGCACTATACGCAAAGCAAAACAGATATGTTCACTATACTTTAGACTTTGCTAATTTTCGATGGCCTTAAATCTGCCAGCTTCTTCAGGCACAAAAGTCGATAGACTCACGAGCTCTTCAAACAAACTTCTGACGATCACGTTTCAAGCTAGCTTCTCATCACAGTGGGCCTCTAGTCAGCATTGCAGAAATTCAAGTGAAGTTTCATTGAGCCTACAGCCTAAATGAGTTTGAGTCTTTTACAGGGTCTCGGCATACAGCCACACGCCCTAAAACAATACAAGCAATAATCCTAAACCACACAAACAAACGAAATAAACTCTCATGGGTTCCTCAATAAAATGATTCTTTCTGTGTACAAGATGCAGCCTAAATGTCTCAATGTGGAAACAATGAAGATTACAATACAAGCCAGTTATTGATATTGATATTATTGGAGAGCCTGGGCCCAAAGCCATGCGCTCTCTAACTCGGACAAAAAAGTACAAAAATACGGGAATCCAAGTACAGACACTTACTCATCGCAACAATGAACCTTGACTTGCTGTTTAAGAATCGATCTCGGATCTTGGATTTTTCCGACTAAATTGTCCCCCTCGTCGTCCACTCTATGTAGTGGGGCAGATACAAGGTTTGGGTTCGGTTCCCTTAAAAGATGTAGGGTACATGGCTGTACGGGCCTTTACCCTCAATAAAATTCAAATTCAATGACAGTTACTACTGCGTAGCAGTGTGTTGTGGGGGCCAATGTGGCCGTGTGTGTAGTACGGTTCATGCGGACCGCGGGCCTCCCTTTTTACTGTGCAATTTTGTGGCTTTGTGCCCTGTGTCAGGGTGGTGGTGTAGTGTTGTGAAGTCGTAGTTGAGCTTCTGTTAGTGTGTAGGTTAGGTTAAGTTTAGTTAAGTGATGCGTGCCATGGATGCGCGCCATGGATTGTAGTCCGCATAGGCTCAATAAAGAATCTAATCTATTCTAATCTAAGCAATGACAAAGAGCCTGGGTTTTCCCTCTTGGATTTCTCTAGCTAAATTGTCCCTCTCACCATCGTGGGGCAGATAACCTAGTTTAGGTTCGTGCTACCTAAAAAACCAAACAAACAACAATGAATATTGGATTTCACCAGCTAATTTGGCCATCTCACCATCTGAGGCAAATAACCTAGTTTGGGTTCGTGTACCCTAAAAACAAACAACTAAAACAATGACAGTTTTGGGTCAACGCTGCCTTAAATAAAAGCCAAACAAATCTCAATGACTATTTACTCTGATGGTTAGTGTTCGGTGGGATTGTATATTTGTTTATACATACTGCAATTTTCAAGCTATTTCAGGAAATCAAGGGCAAGAAATTGTTAGTTGCTTGAAATCAAACTGCTCTCACGCAAAGAGATCTCCAGACAGACTGTTTCGCCCTTGTTTGGGCTCGTCAGTAGAAAATACTCTGTAGGCGAGAGCAAGGGTATTTGCTGGAGGTAATTTCAAAAGCACAAAACGGGACTGATTTCAGCAAGCAAAAAAGCTAAAAACCCAAACAGGGGCGAAACAGTCTGTATTAATACATGTATTGGTCAGAGCAGCTTGATTTCAAGTGATCAACTGCATTAATAGGCCAAAATGTGGGTGCCTGACATTTAGTAGAATGGAGCCCAATACAAGCAGTATAGCTTCTGCCTTTTATCTTGTTGAACCAGTCTGGTTTTGTTGTGCTTGTTAAAGAAATTGTTAGATTCCTCTTCACAAGCCACTGTTTGCATACATTAACAGTAGTATAGAGAGGAATGCACACTACGAGTGGTCAGTCTATTCATCATCTAATACAATTAATTTTGTTATGCAACGTAAAGACACACTAACAATGCATGTTTACTTGCACTGCAATTCAGAAGAGTGTCCACTAGAGTGTAGATTTACTGTTAATTAACCAAATTTTTTTAGGTTAAATCATGAATGAAAATATTACTTGTTAAAGGTTTACAAGCTGATGAAGACAATGGTACGTTCATAGAATATACTAAACAAACGGAAATTACTGGAGGGGATCCAATTGCATTAAAATGCATCTACAGTGAACCCGTCCGCTACTGTCGTTGGTTGAAGAACGGTTCTCCAATCAGAGCTTGGTCCTACTCCGATCCCCAAGTCCGTTTTGTAGGCGACTCAGATGAGGGCAACTGTACCTTGCTGATAGAGATGCCAGAGGTCGGAAGACACACAACGACATGGCAATGTGGCGTTATTACTAACGGTGACAAGGATCGTTTCGCACCAGAATTTTGGCTTTTCGTGAAGAGTAAGTTGTGTTCTAGAAGCAAAATTTCTTTTTTTTTTTATTTCTAATACCCTAGCTAAATGTTGCAATGCAGCCAGGTTTTCATCATTGTGGTTTGTCTTCAATGGTGGCTGGTTGATGATAGATGAATGATTGAGTGTTCTTTGATTATACCTGGGTGCAGTGCCGCAACTATCTTTTTCCAAGGCGGGGTACAAGGGCAAAATGTTCGGCCCCTTCCCCACAAGTACACAATGTTGGGGGCAAAGTGACTCCAATCCCGAAGAAATTATAGTGAATAAATCAATACACACGAATCTCTGTAAATTAAATAGGGAAAGAGGAAAACAAGCCAAACAGCAATGCACTAGAAATGCCAGTTCGATTCCAGGTCATGCTGCTCCAACGAAACGCAAGTACATAAAGGTACTATACTACGTTATTTCTAGCCAGTGGAGAAGCGGCTGCACTGCCTGGGTATAATTTATAGTGGTCTCTAATTAACCAGAATTACTTGTAAATGACAACAAATTATTATAGTTTATATCAAAACATTGTAGCTAGCTTTATTATTCAAAGAGATCGAAAACACCAAAAGTTATCAACGGTCCAGGGGTGCCCACAAGGGTGTACTGTGGGAGCAACTCCTCACCCCCACCCCCGGGGGGGGGGGAAGTGTCTAGGTAGCTTCATCATTTTATTTCATCCTATTTTATTGAAATGATGGAATGAATCTAATAAAATAAAACAAAATGGAATCAAATAATGAAACGACCCAAACAAATTTTCCCACCGCTGGAATTTACAAAACACAAAGCTACCCAGACCGAGATATAATAATTGCACCTCTGTAAAAAGATCTATCGTTTAGTTATTATTCAATAAAAAATAGAGTCATTTTCAATTGAAATTTTTTTTACTAGGGGGATTTATTTTATTCCTCACCTATTCGGGGGGAGGGAGAGTATACCTGACAGTAACAACACAAATACATGCTGCCATATTGGTAGCAAACACGGCGGCCTGTTGTTTTTACTGCTTGTTGGCACTGGAATGTATACAACGTCGTTGTATCTTGGATTAACTTCTGCAATTAAGTTTTACTCATATGGATTAAACTGGCGAATTTGGCTCCAATTAGTTAAATACCCTCACTTAAATTTCTGATTTCTAATGGAAACATGCTTCTTTCCATGCTTCTTCATTTTTCTTTTTTTTTTTTTTAATTTTTTCCATTTTACCCTCAAGTACCCTCATTTTAGCACTTTTACTAAATTCGTCATTACACTCTTGCTACCAGGATAAATAAAGTATTCCAGGTAAATAAGGTCATCATGCTTATTTATATCATTTTTCATCTTGTCTTTGCATAAACAAATGCAGATGCCAATCAATTTCCTACATCGTGTCCATTTTACTTTCCATTCTTTGAGTAAGTGAATAGACTTGTTCAAAATGGAAATTATTGTTTTAAACTCGTATTAATTCACAGTTTTTAAAATTTTTTACTTAATCCACCCCTTCCTCCTTCTATACATTCTAAGAAAAACTTTCCTACGTCAGTAAATTTCTGGGTTCATATTTATTTTCAGCGTACAGTTTCTATCTAATATCCAGTCAGTGCTTAACTAAATTAAAATATGTTTACAATTGCAGATTATCCTCGAATTGACTTCTACGACAATTTTATAGAATTCGAAATTATGTATGTCAACATTACGGGTCCCCATACAGTAGCCGTTACTTTGGAACTCAAGACAGCCTACCGGACGAGAGTGCGGTGGTTCGTGGATGGCAAACTGTCACGGTCAACGACCGAAGTTATTGCAGATCTCATCAATCCCATATCTGAGCGTGTTTACAGTGTGCTCAACGTTAATTTCTCCTACCCAGATATACCTATTCGGTCGGTATATTGTGCTATCGAATTTCAACGTAACTACTTGATTCATAAATATGCAAAAGTCTTATCACTTGCTGGTGAGTAATTTTCTGTGGGTTTATGTTCACAAATATGCAAAAGTCTTGTCACTTGCTAGTGACTAATTTTCTATGGGGTTATGTTCACAAGTATGCAAAAGCCTTGTCACTTGCTAGTGA
>JAHWFP010160783.1:0-12297 GCA_023313725.1 Lithobius niger | reverse complement strand
TGTGCGCTGTACAAATTCAGCCAGACTAGATATAGGTAATATTTTTTCGCGACACCCTAAATAGGCATGCTGATATTTCGAGTACAACGGCGACTTACTTGGTCTGCTTGAACAGTTAGTGTACTCGTGTTTCTATGGTGTTGACTAATTTCGAACTGTTTCTCCATGCCAAACGAACAAAAATACTCAACTTTGAATTTTCTGTATGTAGCGTGATATACTGTATTGTTGCCTACTCCACACTGCCCCATAGAATTATGTACTGCTTACTTGCATGGCCAGCTGGAGTGCTATAATCGAGCTAGGGTGCTATAACCAGAGAATATTGCATCATAGCTGATCAGAAAAGCTACGGAGCAAAACTCCATATCTTGTCACTGTTTACATGCGCTGCTTGCCGAATCCAGCTTAAAACAGATATATCTATAGTCTCCGCCAAGAAAGAAGTCCAACGCGTTTCAAAACAGGGGTATGCATTGTGCATGCCGGCTGCGTCGTTTACCTTGCAGATATCCGCCATGGCTAAGCAGCCAACGTGTGCTCATATACTAAAGCTGCTAGGGCCATAATTTGGGCTAATCATGCACATCGAGCAAAAAGCTTGAAATTTGACATGCAAGTAATTCTTAGTAATACAAATACAAATAGATTCTCCGTGACTCGTGAAATACTGAAAAACGTTCCAAATAACACCCATAGCTTGACTTGTTGACACGAACTTTCTTTCTTGTTGACACGAACTTGATCGGAAAGAGACGCCATTGTTGTTGGTCTAATAGCGTTGCCACGACGACGCAGTTATAGCGTATAGAGGCAAGGCGCACTTTTTTCCATGAAAGATTAGTAGTCATAAAATGACCATATAAGGAAAGTCTTCTTTCCTGGCGGATAGTATAGCAGTTAACAATTGCGGCACTTTTTCCTCATATATATGTTGCAGAAGCAAAAACTCCATATTAACTCCACATGGAACCAGTCATTGAGCTAGATGGAAGGGGCACTGGAGGTAGGCATCTTTAGTCAAGCTAATCCTGTGAAAGCGGATTTCTTAGGCCTGAAAACGTTGCTTTGTCCAATACTAATGATGTGAAACGTATATAAAGGTTGTAATTCGGAAGAAAAAACTATTCTACTTGCTGAAAATTGCAGCAGCTGTCAACAACAAATCTCCAAAATTAAGCATTTTTAGTTCAAGAAATCTGCGCTCAGTGCATTGACTTGACAAACTACGCTAATGGTTTGACCTCCGCATATGTCCAGTGACCCTTGACGACTGGCCCCAGAAATGAACTCCGCAGTTGTCACTGGTCAATATACCAACAGGACAACTTGACATATTTCGGATGGGTTTTATATTTTACCATTCCATTTAGCAATATTTTAAGGAAGTGTCTTACAATTTTTATTCGGCAAAAAGCCTGAAACTAATGAAAAGGCGCCTGCGCATTTATTAGGTGTCAAAAAAGGATATTTTTCGCTGAGGAGAAACCGTGAAGGAATGGCTGGTTGAAAATATAAAAATTTTATAAAACGTAACATTAATCGCAAAAATCTTTAATACCATACACAGTGAATCCCTTTACGAGTGAATGGCCCAGCGGTAACAACAGGTCAACAATGCTTTTTGCATTGTTGAGTCTTTGGTAGGAAAGATGTCGCACTTTTTCTTAAAATTTACACGTTGGTTCTGTTTGAGACAATGCGCAATAACTCGTGACTTGCACAATGAGGAATTGTAAAACGTGACAGTTCAAGTCATGCCCATGTTAGATCATTGTAAGATTTAATTTTTTTTCTTGTTCGCTGAAGGGAATATTAACTAGTAATAGCCCTAGAGCTTTCGTTGGGTATACGACTACAGTTTTTGCATGAAACATATAACTTGGCAGTAAACTAACAATGCGTAATATATTCATTTAATTGAATTCTAAAGATTACTAGGGCAAATGAGAGATGCATCTAGGGCATTTCCTTCACAGAAACCATTAAACTTGGCACTTGAAATACATACTTACGAATTGAATGAAACATTCCAACGTTTCGGACAGCCAATTTCAACATATTGTTTTGTGTTCCTTCACTTTCTAAATTTAAACTTTTGAAAGAGACAGAACTTGTTCATTTCATTAACCAACCGTGATGAACTTGTGAAGGATCAACAGTAGCTTATTCTATCATGATTCACAGAACCCACCATTGTTAGGCCGTGTAGGCTTGCCAGGCTTGTGAGCGTCACTGATGACGACAGTGTAGATGAGGGTATGAATCAAGGCTGTGAATGATGGTGGTGCAACAGTTGGTGATGCTGGTGCATGTGGTGGTGGTGCAAGTGGTGGCACAGAAGTGGCTGTTAGTGCAGCAGTTGGGAGCACTGGATTTGATGAAATCTCTGAAGGTGAATCTGATTTGTCACTGTTTACAGCGTGTCTGTTTAGAGTGCTACAACTGCAACAAGCACTGCTGCTACTAATACTGTGGCTGGTGTGTTACCATCATGGAACTAGTAGAACGGTTGGTGGTTGTGCTGTTCCATCTGTCTCCATGCCATTCCATCAGAAGGGTCAAAAGGGCAAGTTACGGGTTCAGTCACGTGCATTGCCAAAGTTGCAAGTGATGAAGGTTGAGAATTGGTATGGCGCTTTGCAGGCAGATGATAAAGCTGGTAATACGATTGGTGATGTTGACTTAAGTGGTGTGGAGATATTTTGCATATAATGTACACATTTTGGATCTACGACTTGGTGTTAGGTGCTGGACAGTGGGGGTGTGGTGGTGGCTGTGTGTAAAAGATATGACTCAAATTCAGGTGGTGTAGTTTCCCTTTTAAGTTGGTTATTGGAATGCCAGGTGTGAGGTTGTAAGTGCTGTGAAGCTCAGCCAGTGGGTTGATGTACTGGGTTAGACAGAGGCATCACTTTGACCTTGGCAGGTGTTTACGTTGCCACCATTTAGTGTAGAGATAGTTTGTCAGGTGGTGTCCTCAGCTTAATCCTTTGGAACGAGGTTGAATGTTGTCAAAGAGGGCCAGGCAAAGAGGCTATATGAAGGACAGAGCTTCAGTGATGGTGAATGTGTTGTTGGTACGGCGACAGATGGGTATGCAAACATTCTTGCAATGTTGCGTCTGGGTGAGACATGTAGCGTGACGACGGGACTACTGAGGCTTCTTCTGCCTGGTTGGTGGATTAATGATTGTTGGGTGGCTGTGCAGCATTGCCGCTAAGCCTTTCAAAGCTTTTGCTGATGGCCTCTGGAAGGGTGATGGTTGGCCTACCAATGCATGGCAGCATCCCCTAGGAGAGTGCTTCGGAAGACCAAGAGAACTTTTGATAGCCGGCTGTCACGTGTGGGTTGTCCTGGACAAATTATGGCACCTTTCTGTCACCATCTGCTGCTCCATGAGATGGGAAGACTGTCTTGAGTGGTGAGAATTTAGCAGAAGAAGTGACTGCCCATTTTGTCTCAGTTTATAGTTTACCAAGTGATGCAGGAGCCATAGAAACTGGAATGGTGGAAGCACTAATCAAGCTGGTGCAAATGCCTCCCTTGAGTCTCTCTTTACTCTCAA
Organism: Lithobius niger; assembly: GCA_023313725.1. Taxonomy (NCBI): domain Eukaryota; kingdom Metazoa; phylum Arthropoda; class Chilopoda; order Lithobiomorpha; family Lithobiidae; genus Lithobius; species Lithobius niger. The sequence goes on along the minus strand of JAHWFP010160783.1, from coordinate 8,729 downwards.
GGAATTGGATGCAGTTTTGATGGCGAGTGGTGAAGGCTTACCAGACTGTGTTCGGTATTCATCATCAAAGCATCTGGGAAATGAAGACTGTGCTAAGCTGCTTAGTGTTTTTAATGAAGTCTGGAGCACTGGCCAAGTGCCTGAAGCTTGGAACCATGTGGTGTTGGTGCCTGTACAAACTCAAGGAAAGATGGGCACCGTTACATGCCCTGCAGTCATGTGAGGGTAAGAGTTTTCAATGCTTGATTCATTGTTGTCTTCAGTGGTTTCTTGAAAAGCAGAGCTGCCTCCATCCAAGCCAATTTGGTTTCATGCTGGGAGAGGGGCACAGGAAATATTTCGTATTATATTTGAGAAGCATGGTAAACAAAAGTGGTGTTACTAGCTATGTTCCTGTACATGGGGGCAGCCTATGATACAATTGTGCATTCGTATCTGTTTTCTGAGATGGCAGCGCAGCTATGTGGATTGGCGTGAAGCTTGTGCACCTGCTGGAGTGCTTCTTGTCCGATTATCAGTTTGTGATGCAAGTGAGTGGAGCAGTGTCGTTGGTCAGGATAACTAGTCGTGGGCTGCCTCAGTCCACTGGTATTTGTGGTTTCCCTCAATGGATTACAGTAATTCAGGTGGTGGCCACACACTCATACATTGCAGCTTACGTAGATGGTGTGATGGTTTGGAATGTGGGTGAAGACCCTTGCGAATTGACTTGTGTTATGCAAGCGGTGGTTGCCCTGGTGGTAGCCCGCTTGGGAAGCATGTGATGAGTGTGTCTCCTGGAAAGTCACAGGTTCTGGTCTTTGCAAAAGGTGCAGTTTGTAGTGTAGTTTTGACCGTTGGTGGCCTGTTTGCGGGTGATGTGGGGAAGGTTCATTAGGTGGGTGTCTATTTGGTTATGGATCTTTCTTGATGTGTGGATGCAAGTCATCTATGAAAAGTTATTGCTCAATGTAAGTGCCTTGTTACATTTGCCATTTCTCTTTACTGTGCAGGCTGAAATTAGGAAATTGCAGGCGGAGGTAAATGTGGCAATGCAGGTGGTTACAGGTTACAAGGTATTTGCGAACGACATCCTTCGTGTGGAGGATGTGTTGGTTCTTCTGACTAAGTGTGTGCAGAGACAGTTGTTACAATTCATTCTTCATGGTTTGTCTAAAGGTGTTACAGAGCTGGTCGGGAAGATTTTGAGTGAGTTTAAAGCCTGGGCCCTGTGGCCTTTGGAATGCTAAAGACTGGGGCTAAGGAAGTGCACTTGTTAAGAGTTCACCCTTGAGTGTCTGCCTGGTGAAGCAAGCCTCACCCCCTTTACTCCCTTGACTATTGCGGGCAGCTGAAGAGTGTCATTTGTCTGGATTCCTGCTTTCCGCAAGGCAAAGTTTGGCCAGATACGTTGTGGCGTGGTTTGCAGATTTTTCTGTCGGGATTCTTACACTGGTGGTATTGGTATTTAATCCCAGTGCTTAACGGGAGGATGCACGCTAGTTGACTTGTATCCCAAATAAAATGGTGGCTGAGTGGCAACTTTTGCTGTGGGCTTGGACCACGGTTTAGCCCTGGGAGTATGACAATCCACGATCATTTTAGACTCTTGGGCTAGTATCCGCAACTGGCTGGGCGGTTATAGCGTTTATGTTTAAGACAAGTTATAGTGCTGGAAGTACTGTCAAAGTTGCTGGGTGCGATGGAGTTTGGGGTTTTGGTGGATATTGGGTGGGATATTCATGGGTGCTAGGGAACGAAGAGCTTGATCAGTTGGCTTGTGCGGCGGTGAGTGGAGGAAGTGAAGTGGTCTCCCCGGTGGATGTGGAAGACCTTACAGCACTGATACAGTCTTTTATGGTGTCACAATGGGAGAAACTTTGGCTTGGGGAGACAAGGGGTAGGGTGTGTTTCAGATTCTGTAGAGATGCCAGAGGAGTTGGGCCGGCTACCTCACAGGTAATGCTCCGTTGCTGTCTCGGTTAAGAACAGGACATGTGATTTTTTTTCCCACGTTTTTGGATTTTGGTTTTTAGGTGTGAACTTCTTGCATTTCAACTGGGCACAGTCGTTATTCTGCTTGTATGTGTGGCAATCCATTTTAGACTGGAGCATTTTCTTCTTGAAGGCCTTCTTTACGCTGCACGTAGGGTAGACATGGCATCTGTGTGGGGCCTCATATGGATTTGCAGCGGCTGATTGGATGTCTGGCCACATGCAGGCTGCCACAACTATAGTGTGTTGAGGACTGTGCTTGCCTTCTCTTGTTATACAGGAGGAAGATTTGTTGTGGGGAGTGATCAGCTGTTGTGAGGAAGTTTTGTATATGAGAGTCTTTTTTTTGTATTTTCAGGTTATTATGTCGTTTTATTAGTCTGTTAATCTCTTAATTTGTTGGTTTGTTCGATTGTTTTGTGGGCAAGATGATTGATTTACGTTAGGGGTCCATAATAAACACAATGGAATGCAATATTGGATTTGAGGACCAACAGCAATGTTAGCTGCCCCAAAATGACACCATTCAGTCTATGACATTCACTTTATTTAGTCACATGGAGACTTCAATTTTACAATCTTTCAATTATTTTCAATTTGTACACACCTGTTACTTTTGGCACGCTGACAGCCCTTTATCTCTTAGCAATGGTAAGCAGACGTTTATCTCCTGAAAATCTCCTCGGCCAAATAATTATCTCTTCGCACCTCGTGAGAATAAACCAGCTGTTGCCTAGAGCTTGTTCCATTGATTTCACATGGATTTAACATAAATAATTTGCCAATAAATGACACCGATAGTTAACCGAAATTTATTTGGCTGTTAAGAATGATTGACAAGGTGTGCTCATCAAGTGCAGGACAATGGCAAGGCCGTAACTAGTGGGAGATGCTTGGGTACTTCCCTGAAGCCTCCAAATGATTCAGTCTTTCCCTTACTGATGGGAGTGATCAAGAGCATACACTCGTGACCACTTTTTAAGTAGAATAATGCTCAGAGAGTGTCATGATGCTTGCAATAAATTCATTTACATTCCAACGATTTTATTTCCAGTTTGATTTACAATGTTTCGATTTTCAAAGATATGATCTCGGTTCCAACCACCAAGAACCACACATCACTTGTAATTTATGTTAGTATACACTTTATATGGGTTTTCTTGTTTCACTTATTTTAAGAATATTGTTCTTTACGTCCTGCTCAGTACAGATTATTCTATGGGCGTCTTATCACTTCACTTTCTGATGATTCCTCACTTGGAAAAACATCTGCAGAACGTCAAGTGAAACGCCACAGTTTGAATGTAGATCAAAAAATCATCAGAACACCAGCACAAACAAGGTTTATGTTCACCCAACCCTGGAGCATACAAGCCAGGTGTGGTTTCCGGGTCTATTGAAGGACATTGACGGTATCGAGTCTGTACAAAGGCGATTTACCAAGTCAATACCAGACAAGAGAAGTACATCATACGCCAAGAGGTTGATACTTAAACCTGGACTCTCTGGAATTTCGAGGTTTGACATCTGATACCACCTTGGCTATCAATACTGGAACCAAGCTCAGTCACAAAAACTAGGGGTCACAGCATTAAATTAGTTATACCAAAACATAAGTTAAATTGCCGGCACCATAGCATTCGGGTGGTACCAGCATGGAACTCATTGCCTGATGCTACTGTCTCAACTCTTTCTGTCGGTTCCTTCAGGAGACTTTTACTGGAAGCAAAATTCGGCCAGTTCCTACTTCGACTGTAAAATTGTATATTTTAACTAGGCAGGCTATTAGTGGTCAAGAGGCCTTACCTGACCGGTTGTGCATTATTGGCACAACAAATGTTTTATTATTATTATTATTATTATTATTATACGCATTTGGTAACTTGAGTAAAGACTGCCAATTGGCGACGTTTTTCCTCATTCAGTTTTCTTTTTCATTCTGCCCTTTAGTTTTACATTAAGTTTTCTTTATCTAATTTTCCTGCTTAGAACTTCCATAATGAGTTGTAATGAAGTGGTTAATAGAATGATGTCTAAATGTGTGTTTCAGATGTCCCATAAGCCCGACTCCCCGCAGTCCAAAGGCAGTCGTCGTTCTGCGGCCGGGCCGGGCACTCCGAGCAGCGGGGGTGGAGGAGGGGGCACTCCTCCAAGTAACCCTGTTGCGCCCCAAGAAGGAGGCCCTCCCCTTAAGGCCAAAGGGGAGGAGGAGGAAGAGGATGGGGGCGAGGATACTGAAGTGGGTGGAGAAAAAGAAGCCAAGCGGCCCAATCGAGCCTGTTGCTTTTGTTGGTGTTGCTGTTGCAGTTGTTCCTGGTAAGTACAACATGTTCACTTTACTTGTAAGGTGTAAAGTTGCTTCCAACAGGTAACATGTTTTTCGTTGAATTTTGTGGATTAAGGGCACCCGGCAGCAGCCGGCAGCACCCGGCACCCGGCAGCACCCGGCAGCACCCGGCACCCGGCAGCACCCGGCACCTAACAGCACCCGGCAGCCGAACGGGCTAATGGTACCGGCGGAAGTGACAACATAAAAATACCCCAAGGGGTTGCATTCCCTTCTGCCATTTCCATTCCGTTCATGTTTGGCTAGGCTTGACTTACATGGCTCCATGTCCGGCAGCCATGAATGGTCAGCCAATCAAGCAATGAATTGTACTTGACCGCACATACATCACAGCAACATTCTGGTGAATCTGGTCGAGCATTACAAGCCCATCATGATGTTAGGGATTGTAAGAGCAACGACCAAGATTACATTCACAGTGTGTGCAATCCTTATCTGACCACATACTTACCTTGTAAAGTGCTCCGTCTCCCTATGTCCGGAGGACATAGCCATAGTCTCGGGCCACAAATATTTCGTTACTACTTAGCCAGCAACTTGCTTAGTTTAGAGGAAGTGTAAACTTCTGTAGCAAACCTTATACAACAGCTCAAATGTCAGCCTTTGAGTGCTGAACCCTCGGCCGGGGAAATTACAACCAGTCAAAACAATGAACTCATGCTGTAATACTTTTGTGCCATACGTATTTATTATATTCCTACTGAGCAATTAACATGTTTGTGTGTTGAGCCTTGAGACAAACTGGTACAGACTAGCCAAAGAATTGCAACCTTTCTTAACATTATCAGGCAGAGCGTGATATTGTTACTCGCATTGTCTTGCAATAGTGAAGTAGCGGTCGCCTCACTGTTTACCTTGTTTATATTCTTGTATACACTTACTCTTGTGATGCTGAACTAGCTGGTCGTGAGTTACCGGCAATTGCTGCTTAACTCTTCCAAAAAAAAAAATAGAGACTGCATCCACCATTTTGACGAATGGATAAGGCAGTGAAGGTTCCTGCCAAAAGGAACATTCATCCTCCTCCGCAACCGCTGACCTAGAAATGTACTAAGGATCGTCGGACTATTCTACGGCAACTACAGCTGGGATCTTCACCCTTAAGCCCCGGATTTTAGTAGTCCAATCCAAACGTGATGTTACATGCCAGAGAGAGGTAAACAATTCTTGACTAAGATGAACTGAAACAGCCTAGTGTAAACCCCACATACAACCTCAAGCGAGGGACAGAACTGTGCCCCTGCCTTGTTAGTTCCTCCTGCATGGCTTCCAGAAAATAAACAGCAGTTGGATGCAATATCGTTTATGTACTTTATACTTGCAACACCTACCAATCAAAACGACAGTACTCCAGTATAGGCAGCATGCAATATTAAAAGCTCTTGGACCTCTAAACACCCTCGTGTTCATACTTGGTAGCTTAATTATAAGATGGCCTAACCTAGCCCGAACCCAAAGACTTTGCAGACCTATAAGTGGCATGACAGGACGTATAGAAACTAACCACGCTCTGCATGAAGACAAGGTCATATGATATTAATACTCGGCGTTACCAAGGGGTACACGACTTTGGACGCCTAAATGACTGTGCGTCCGGGCAGGCACTGCGTTTCCGTAGGTAGCCGCCCTACCCGTCAAGTAAAACACCTGACACATTACGAAGTCAAAACATACACTTTACCACATGTTTAACCTAAACCAAAGGAATTCATATTTTGATTGACTCTTGGAAGATCAGTAAATGGCAGCATCATCCAAGAGCCGATCTAAATATGAATTTCCTTAGTTGTACGACATCAAAGGAAAAGAATATAAAGACGCAGGGGATAAAGTTAATTCGTGGAAGGCGATTGCTCACTAATGCCTTGGTAAGCTCACATCTACATGTTGAAATAACTCCTAAGTCATGAGGCAATGTTTTTGAATGCTGCTTTGATGTGATGGTGCATGTGGAATTTTGTTGTGAGGCGTGTACGGGCATATGTTTGAGGTTTGAGCTTGAATGAGATGCTGCATTTGCACGCATAAATAAAAATAGAATTGTATTTGAATGTGTGAAGGTTTGAATTGCTGCTTCCACGAATTACTTCAATTTTCGAGTCATTAGTGTTTTGCTAGTTTGCTATAGGATTGGCTAGTTCCAGTAGCATGCCATTCGTAGTGAGGACAAGCACTGTTATTGTTCTCACATTTAGAGCAGGGGCATACTGGGAGGGCCATTTAGGCCCAGGAAAAGGTTAACATAGTCCCCCTCTCTTATGGCATTTCGTAGAAATCAGTCATCATGAAAAAATGTCAGTACGCCCCCGACAGGCACTCGGAGCATAGGTCCCACGGGAAACCTTACAGCCAGTATGTCCCTGTTCTAGAGTAGACCATATGAAAATTGTGAGCTGATAAAAACTCATTACAAAGAATTGCATTGCAACTAATGCACAAATTCAGTAGGTTTCATAAACTTTAAAAGGACATTCTTCCCAGCGCCATTTTTCTCGATTCTCCGCATCAAGTACGGCCCCAAAGTTTTATTTACTTATCGTTAGTCAATCCCTAGCTAAAAATCCGTTTTAAAATGAGGCATCAACAAGATTTTCTGTTGAATATCGGTAATTTTATTTACTGATGGACACACATATATGAACCTTTGCACGCCTACAATAACCATGACGTTTCGTTGTTTCCGGTTGTGGCGACACAGTTTGTGCATCAATGCTGTCACATGACCCGCAATCAGGGCCGGATTAACAATGAGACAAATGAGGCAGCTGCCTCGGGCCCCTGTTAGTCTAGGGGCCTCCACAACTACTTAATTTTTTTTTACTTTTGTTTTCAAATGATGATATGGTCATATTAGGTTTGTTTACGTTAGATTTGGTTTTGTAAACCTTATCGAGATGATTTCGTTCTCCTTGAGCAAACAAAATAGCTGAAACTGCTCAGTGGCTGAGTGACGTCTAAAAGTATATAATTCGTATGGTATACGTACGTATAATACGTATGGTGCAAAAGAGTACACGTTTCCCAAAAGGGCCGTCAGGTTGCGGCACAGGTAGGCCACGCAATAGCTGTGATACGCCGCGTTCCTCGAACATTTTTTTCTGCAAGCATGGCCAACCGCCTTGATTGACAGGACCCCCGTAAAATCGTAACCAACCAACCAACCTGAGAGTAAACTCTTAGTTGTGTTGTGTGGTCAAACTACTTTTTTTTATTGCACTACTTTTATTGCACAGGATGGTTTTTTTGGCACGTTTCTGAAGCCAAAATCACATTCTGTGTCCAAAAAAGTGTTCGTATTTTACAAAACCTTTGAAAAATTTTTAAGGTTTTAACTGTAATTTGGTTTAGTCGTGACGTTACATGTAACAGCATGTAACTTCTTACTTTCCATACTCGGGAGTGCCCCGAACTGAGCAACACTTGGTCAGTTGACATTTTATAAAGTTTTTTTCCGAAAAATGTAACCCATATTTTTACACTGAATAGGATTTTTGATTCAGAAACATGGTCCCATTTTTAATTTTAAATACGCTTTGGACTTTTAGACATTTTCAGGTTTACCTTTCGTTCTGGGCCACCCACTTACCTTATACAGAAAACGAGGGCAGAAATTACATTGTAGGATTACTACGCTCGCGATGGCAGCGTGCAGACACATGACTGCACGTGGCTGTTATAAGGCAGGCCGGGTGTTGCTTTAACCCAACACACGATTCGATCACATCCTCTTGGTTGGCCACCAAGCCCTTCGCCATTTTGACTGTGCTTTGCTCTCTTGCTTCTGATTCCCAGATATCTCTCATGAAGCTTGCTTTTCATTAGTGCCTTAATATTGCTTTTGCTCTCTTCCCTCTGGTTCCCAGGGATCCTTCATAAAGCTTGACTTTTATTAGTAGACTTGCTATTGAATTTGCTCTCTTGCCTCTGGTTCTCAGGGATCCTTCATGAAGCTTGATGTTTATTAGTGGATTTAGTACTGTTTTTGCTCTCTTCCCTCTGGTTTCCAGGGATCCCTCATGAAGCTTGTGTTTCATTAGTGGACTTAGTATTATATTTGCCCTCTTGCCTCTGGTTCCTATGGGACCCTCGTGAAGCCTGCTTTTCATTAGTGAACTTAGTATTGTTTTTCTTCTCTTCCATCTGGTTCCCAGGGAACCCTTGTGAAGCTTCCTTTTCATTAATGGAGTTAGTATTGCTTTAGCTCTCTTCCTTCTGGTTCCCAGGGAACCCTCATGAAGCTTGCTTTTCATTAGTGGACTTAGTATTGCTTTTGCTCGCTTTTCTCTGGTTCCGAAGGAACCCTAGTGAAGCTTTCTTTTCATTAATGGAGTTAGTATTGTTTTGTTCTCTTCCCCTGGTTTCCAGGGAACTCTCATGACGCTTGCTTTTCATTAGTTAACTTAGTATT
>JAHWFP010160772.1:0-10109 GCA_023313725.1 Lithobius niger | reverse complement strand
ACCTACAGAGGAGCAGACACGTCTTTCGCTGTCACTGTAGATCTCACTACTAAATACCACAACAGCTCACTCGTAAGTTGTAATATTTCATAATTTTATTTACAATTATGGATTACAGACACACTAGATGGTATAATTCGGGGACCTGTGCATCGCTGTTTGTTCAATCAGGTGCTTTGTTGTCCTAATCTTTACGGCTCAAGATAATTATATTACACTTTATAAAGCTTTGAAGTTTGTATACTTTCAGTTTCAGTCGACAAAAAATTGCTGCGTAGTAAGGCTTACCGTTAAAGACTTTAGTCATTCTTTTGCTGGATTTATTTAATGATCACAATTAATACATAAATTACACTTAACTCTCTGCTGTCCCAGAGCATACTGTAATTACTGTAGAGGTTAGTCACCAATATTTTTTTCCATATAATTGTTTCTATTTCAGCTTCGGAATTTATGATAAAGCATTAACCGATTAAATAAACGAAATTAGGTGTAAATATTAGTCTGTCCTCCTGTCCGGTGTTTTTCAATTTTTGCAGAAGGTACAGATGTATGACAAGATTTAGATTAGGGGTTTGAATAACATCTCTGTAATGTGTGGTGCAGTGGAACCCTGACCACTGCATTGTGACTGAGGTTGGCGCTAATGAGCAAGTTGTCGACGCGCCATTAAGCCTCAATCCCCCTCCCATCTTGAAAATGTCGAGTTAGTAGAGTGGTCTAGTGGTTCAATTGTCGCATTCGAGATGATATGTGAGGTTTTCGTCAATGTGAAATACGTGAATTATTGCTGTTTACTTACTGTCATCCTTTGCTGTTTACAATATTGGCTAGATTGTGTTTTTTTCATTTATCGTTAGGCCATTATGTATCTTCTCTCTCTATATGTATATACATGTATCGTCTTCTCGTATACCCATGCCGGCATCCTCATCACGTATGCAACATCTAAGCGATATGTATATATATCGCTTAGGAAGTGGTATTCGCAAATGCTGGCGTGGATAATGACAACCAAATCAAACGCAGAAATTAAAGCGATAGGACAGGCATGTTCGTTCTTTTCACAGCATCAGTGAAAAAGGAAGCAATGTTCATTCCTTGCACGGTAGCAATAAAAAAGGGGGAAACGCAAACATGTTTATCACGGACGCAGTGAAAAAGGGGAGGGGCAGGCAATACGAAGGGCAATGGAGATAACGTAGTGACAATCAGTAAGAAACGAAATATTACGACATGGAATGTTGACGAAAAACTATTGACTATCAGTAGCAATCATAAAAGCGCGAATCTGCTATCACTACACTGCATTAAAAATATCATTTTCCGCTAGAACAACACTGAAGCCGAAACTTTGTATGTCACCATCAAAACATGCAAGCATTTTCAACCGTGCTAGTATAGAAATTTGGTTAAAGGCTTGCAATAGCATGGAGCTAGTCCGCGAGGCTCTGTCTTATTCAACTAATGAATTACCGCTCCTATTAATGATAACAACTGAATAGCTAAAAGGTGCACATAAATTAAAGTTAAATTAACAACTATACTTTGTCGTCATATTACAAACACACCCACACGCACATTTATATATATATATATTATGTGCACCCTTCAGCTTTTCAGTTGTTATCATTAATAGGAGTGGTATTTTACTAGTTAAATATGACACAGCCTCACGGACTAGCTCTCTATATATAAATATCACATATTATAAATATATTATAAATATAGATATATATATAGAAAATCAAAATAGGTGCAACATGCATCTAAGTGCACTAGCAGACATGTGTCTGTTAACTGCTAGCAAATAAAAATGTGTTTTATTATGTTAAGGATAAATCCCATTGCATCCTAAATCTTTCAAATTATGGAAAATTTTAAGGAGAAGCTGCATGAATAACGAAAAACTAAAAGTTAAAGCAACATACCGCCTGCCTTATAACCTTCCGCCTGCCTCACAACACCCACGCGACGATCACATCCGCGTATTTACCACAGCTAAGGTCAACTGAGACGGTAACTTCGTTCCTCGCAAGGAACAACGTAGCTACTGTCTCAATTGGCATTGCACCTAATAGTCCAGCAAGCGTGAACCCATTGATTGTGTCGTCAAAAACCGGAATGATTCTTGTATTTTAAAATCACAATTTATAATTTTGTAGAATAGTGTCTTATAATTTTGATTCGGCGATCTATTGGAATAATTAATTTTAATTTTTACTGCATTAGCCTTCTAGATTTTTGATTTCATAGTAATTACTAGCAAACGATTAAAATTAATACTGCGCACAAACAAATAAAACTTCCAAGGTCATTGTAGGCGCGCGTTGCATCATTTATGTTCGGGACGAACGTAAATAAAGTTAGTAATATTCAATAGAAAATCTCCTAGACGCCACATTTTAAACCGGATTTTTAGCAAGGGAAAGACTAGCTGTGACCTTTGGGGCCGTACTTGATGTGGAGGATCGAGAAAAATGGCGCTGGGAGGTATATCCCTTTAAACGATGAGTGTCCATCATATTGAGAGACAGATGCATCGATAATGTTGTTTTCGTAATACTGTCTTATTAATTAGTTAGTAGCTAATAACGTTTTTTCCCTGTTGTAAACTATAGACTCTTTGCTCATGGCTAGCGAAAAACTGGGAAGGCATTCACAGCTGAACGTTCACACACGAATGCGTGGTGATCTGAGCATGTTCCTTTTGTTGGTTTGGGGCTTTTAGGGTTATGGCAAAATGCGTGGGAAGGTTTTGAAATTCGCTACCAAGGTATTTAAATTTCGTTTTTTTTCCCATGTTGCAACCAAAGGTTTCAAGCAACAATGACTTCGTCAATTAACACGGCCCTTAGATTTAAAGTGAGAGCCCTGGAAGAACTAAAAGGTGAACTGTAACTAATGACATTTACGTTGCTGTGGATTGCCTAAGAATAAAGGGATGCACGTTAGATGATAGTTATGCAACAATACGAACATCCACGAACCAACGGTTTAGGTTAATAACGAAAACAATATTCTTTGCGGTCTGATGTTTTAATAATAGTTAAGGAAAACTAAACCAAAAACAGTAAATTATCAGCAAAAAACCCACTAAGTTTCAGCCATTGAACGTTTGTGATATAAAAAACGAGCCAAGTTTCCGCTCATCAGACATAAAATACAACTTGAAAACTTGGCACATTGCAATCCTTGTAACGGCTAATTATTTATATACATAAAACTCCTCAATAAGAAAGGTAGAGATGAGAATAAGATGGTTTGACTTTTTGTACGTTCACTGTTAGTGACAGCATAAAACAGCTTGTGATGTAATAGGTATAAGATATTTTTGTTATGCTTTATACATCGAATTAACGTTATGAAGCATGGATTGACACCAATAGAGTGAGCGAAGCAAACTACATGGTTAGTTTTATCAGGGTGCTCATCACACTAATGGATGAGAATAGATCCCTCCAAATAAGAAAATCTCCCCCTCCCAACAAAAAAATTAAATTGCAGTGTTGATATGTAAATTGTGGTATGTTTGCTTTGGCTCCTGGTTGGGCTACTAGTTGGGGGTTCAGGGTGCAAATTTCCCTTGAATTGGGAGAAAATCTGAATTCAGCAATCCTAAAATAGGGAGTGAGTTTCTGCATTTTAACAAAGTTAGGAAAAAATACCAAACTCGGTGATAGGCAATGGAGACCGAAGACAAAGACATACAAAAGTTTAACAAGGGTTAAGTAAATATGCAGAACTTGCTGTAAAGTACATAAAGAGGAAAGAGGAAAATAAGCCAAACAAAAAAAAAATCATATACAAAAAATAACGCAGTACGTCTGTTTACGCACTTACGTCGGAGTGGTAAGGCCCGGATTCGAACTGGCAACCCAATTCGACATCACATGACTGGCATAGCACCTTTGTCATATCGCCACTCCTCCCCAACTGACCCTAATTTTTTTTTGTAATGATGACTCACTGAACGCGTTATTAAACTGATAGCAGTGACCAGGGCTCCATTCGACCAAGAATTGTGGTGGTAGGCAACAGATAAGGAAGACAAATAAATACAAAAGTTCAACAAAGAATTAAATAAATATTCACAAATCACTGTAAATTATATAACGGAGGGGGGAAAACAAGCTAAACAACGTAAATCATATTCTAATAGAAATAACGTAGTACAGTAATCAACCTATAAATACTTGCCTTTCGTCGGAATTTTTCGGCGTTTTTTCATATAAGAGAAAAGAATAAAACTTTAGGAGCCACAAGTTTAAAATTATTGTTTGGAAGACAATTTTATCGAAATTTCTTTTTCATTAACCGATGTGTTTCGAATGCATTGCCCTGTGATGTCGTTAAAATGTTGCTAATCTGACTCTTCAAGACCAGACTGCGCTTACTGAACCAAATTTTTTCCAAACATTTAAGTTGGTTCTCATTTGAGATGGGCCCCAACAAAATTTGGGAGCGAGTCTGTGAGGTACTATTTGGAACTTAATGCATTTTTTAACGAGTGCGTCTAAAGCCGCTTAGGAAACATATTTTTACTCAGAGGACATATGAACTTCTTTAGGACATATATTTTTCTCCAGGAAATAAATGTGTTTCTACAGGAAATATAATTTTATCTGTAGAAGAAACACTTTTTATTCTCTAGGAAATATAATTAAACAGTCCTCCGTAATATACCTTTTCGTAATATATGTTTTTTATTGTAATTCCTAGAGAGAGAAAGTTCTATTTCCTAGAGTTAGTTTCTTAGACAACATAGTTTTGTGTAGATGGATAGTACACAGTGTAAGATGCCTACTATTTTTCAAAGCACCTCTTCTTTCCTGGCTCCCGCCCTCATGCAGATTGGCGCCAATGCATACTGAACTATCGCTTGTTGCAACTTCTGTTTCCCGCTATTCAACTTTTAGTAAACATTGGTTTCTTGTAAACATTTCTTGCTCTGCTGCCGTGAATCGCTTGTGTGATGCACCCTACAACGACTTCCACTTCTGGATGTTGCCACTAAACAAATCTAAAGAGTATATTTCTATGATTAAAGGCTGAATTATATGCAGCTAATCTGTGCATTATTTAAACGTTGAGTCTGTTTTAAAAGCAATAAAAGAAAGTGACGGAAACGGGAAGAGAGAAGGTGCTACGGAAAATAGCCCGTTTTTTGTACGGAGTATTTATCCACACAAAACTGTTTTGCTCTAAGCAATTCTCTCTAGGAAATATAATAGAAAAATCTGCATTATGTAATTATACATTACATAGGCATATTTAATAGAACCTGCTAAAAAGAAAAAATTATATTTGCTAGAAAGAAACATTATATATCCTAGAAAATAATTATATTTCTCAGAGACAAAATTATATTTCCTGTAAAAAAAAATTAAATTGTTTCCTGGAAAAAAAAAAATTATAGCACATGTCCTAAAGAAAATTGTATATCTTCGGGGTAAAAATATATCTCCTAAGAAACCTTACGTGTACGTGTTAAAAAAGACATTAAGTATCAAAGACGCCTCTAGCTGAAATAAATATTTTGTTTGAAGTTTCTTTTCGGACACCAACAAACTTATAACTACATATTTATCTAAAACATCCCCAATCCGGAACCGTTTATAAGCCAACATAATCAACGAAGTTAATTTTGTGACTTCTATTTTTTTCTCTTATAGTTTGTGCTGCATAAGAAAGATGTAGTTCCAATACATGAATCAGCGAAACGAAAGAAGTATGTTTCCATGGGCTACAATGTTGATGTCCGTTTTCAATACAAGCAGGTTGGTGTATATTTTAGCATGGATTTGCAGCAATAAAAGAAGCATTTATTTGTGTTGTTGGTAATGGTGGTTCAGTTGTTACCATGACTGACTCGTATGCCAAATATCCCGGTTTCAATCCTGTCTTCGGTCTACACCAATATGCTTAGAAAATGATGACAACGGTAATCCATTCGTTCTCTTATCGATTGTGGCATGTCAAAGATCCTAGGTATATCCCTCTCCCAGATAACCTCAGCAGTTGAAAAAGATAACTCTACTATTTCCCTTTTTTTTGCAGCTATGGTTAAGATGTTGGCAAATGCAGTAAATTGCAATTCAATTAAATGGCTCTGTCTACCTCACGTTCACCAAAGACATCTGACGTGGTATTCGAAGGGGAGACGTAATGATGCACAGAGTGATGCCCAGTTCTGTCTCTGTCGTGGGCAAAATGTTAAAGATGTCGTTTTGGATTTGATGTCTGGAGATTGAGAAGCTTGGAGCAAACGGGGGAGGGGAATAATCGTGGTCAGTGCTTTATGGGACACTCAGGCAGCCCGTACGACACTGTTGTCCTCGATTGGAGGTTTGTTAATCGCAGAGCATAAAGTGGGCTCGAAGCTGCTTGGAATCTTGAAGGAATTGCTCCTTAGCTTGTTTTGTCACGCATGTTAGGCCTCATCTGTCCACTCCCTATGCTATGAGTAGGCTTCTTAGCAGCTGTTCAGGTCGCTATCTCTTCGCTGATGTCCTCAATTATCTTTTGGCGCTAGTGGCACGTCATGCCAGTTTAGCAGTATTTGCTAACAACATAGCAGTCTAGCTGGCATGTGAGAGTTTGGAGAATATTATGATTTCGTTGCAGGCTGTGGCTGATTTGGTCCGTGTCAGTATGGCTCAGCGGTAGGACCTTGGCCTTTGATTTCAAAGGTCCCGGGTTCGATCCCCGCTAAGGCAGTCTGACATATAAGTCCAAAAGGCAATGTAAATAGGTTTGTATCCGTATGTATTGGTTGAGGATTGACTTGGGAAGAGAGGCGTGTCACTTAAACGTGCAATACAGGGCCTGATCCACTGGCAGCTGTTTACTGCCATGTGGATAGTTTTAAGGAACATGGAGAAGAGGACAGAAAGGGAGGCGATGGTCAATCCTTGACAGTATACTCTCTTTCACATCTCACGCAAAAAGAACGAATTAACGAACCCTGTGCACTAGCTAGAAATATAAGAATCTTTTAGCCTTGATCAATTACAGCACGATCATCTGCACCTCCCTCTACTCTAGTTAATCTGGAATCAAGCCGAAACCGAAGTAGCAGATACTCTTTCAGTTCTTTACTGCCTGGCAAGGGTACACAGGGTCCTGACGGGCCACATCGAGTTTAATCGTGACCAGTCCCGGTTGTGCACTAAGAGGAGACGTTCTACCCCATGTAATATTGCAAAGCTTAATCGACTCAAATTCAAGCGTGGCACTGTTGGAAGCCAAATCCTTGCTCTGAAACTCTGCTTGCTTATAACGCAGCCCAGAAGGAATATTCTATCGCTACTGAAACTTGGCATAAAGCTAGTGAGATCTCTGCCTTACGTGAGGGTAACCGTGTAGCACTTTTTAAACTCTATAGGAAACTCAATTCCAAATCATGTACGATACCTCCACTTAAATCTGTAACATCCCTCATAACGGACAACCGGATATAAGCCAAACTGTTGTGTGACATTCTTGCTTCTAATGCGATTGTTGATGATGGAAATCAGGAATTGCCTTGCCGTCAATTTTTGGACACTGAAAGTACATGTCCTCAAGCAACGTTTACACCGTTTTCCGTATACGTCGCTGTTAAAAAACTGAAACTGGAAAATACCCAGTAAATCATGCGGTCCGGATGGTCCTTCGGCTTTCATGTTCAGTGAACTAGCAGCAGTTCTTAGTTATCCCCTTTCTAAGCTTTTTTTCCCTGTCTTATTCTCAGGGTTAACTTCCGTCAGACTGAAGCATGCAAATGTTATATCAGTGCTAAAAAAGGACTCCTCCTCTGGTCCATCAAACTATCTTCCTATTGCTTTGACGTGCATGGCGTGTAAGATCATGGCGTCTATTATCCGAGACAGTATAACCACGTTTTTTGACTCCCATTCGCTCATTACCCAGTATCAGTTCGGCTTCCTCCCAGGTAGATCTGCAACGCATCAACTATTGGTGGTCCTTGACAGATTGACCTGGGCACTCAATGAGGGAATCCCAATGGACATTGTGCACTTCGACTTTAGGAAGGCATTCGAGTCCGTGGTACACCGTAAACTTCTTCTTAAGATCAAGGGTAGCGGGATAAACGGTGATCTTTAAAATTGGCTAGCAGCATTCCTCACCCACTGAACTCAACGGGTACTTATATCGGGTGTTTACTTATCTTGGGTAGATGCTCCCTGTGGGGGCCCCCAGGGCTCTGTCTTGGGTCCCTTGCTTTTTCTAATTCACCTGAATGATCTGAAATTTACTGGGGATCTTTGTTATGGGTATAAGTTTGCGGATGATTTGAAAATAGGCTCGGAAAATTACTCCCCTACCTGCTCTCTGGCCCTTGAGACCGAGATAGTACATGTTGAAGACTGGTCAAATAAATGGCAACTACAACTTTCTGTCCTGAAGTGCCATTCCTTCCATGTGGGCAAACAGAACCTGTGTATTCAGTAAATACTCGAAAATGGGGCACTTCCCTCGAAATCTGAGATGCGGGACCAGGGAATCTGGTATACCCAAGACCTGAAATCATCCCTGAATTGTACTAAGATTTGTGCCTCTGCATACTGTCGTTCTGCTATAGTTGACAAGTGTTCTAAATCCAGTAATGTCCAAATTAAGATTTGGGCCTTTAAGGGTTTTGTGCGGCCTCTTCTTGAGTATGCCACTTCTGTTTGGTCCCCATATCCTGCTCGAAACATTTATGCTCTGGAGCGTATTCAGCGTAGATTTACGAAAGGTCTCCCGGGTTTTCGGGATTTGAACTATGGGGAACGTTTGTCCAGGGCTGTCCTGGAACTTCTCGAACTGCATAGGCTAAAATTTGATCTTATCATGGGTTTTAAGATGCTGCATGGACATATTAAGGTCGACCTCCCCATATTCGATTTGGCACCAGTCTTAAATCGCACTAGGGAACACAGTTAGAAATTATGATATCCCAATTCTCAACTGGACTGCCGTCAGAACTTTTTTTCGGTCCCGGTCGTCCCAATTTGAAAAGCCCTTGAGAAGGAGATTGTAAATGCAACAACCTTGTCAGGTTTTAGGACGCTCCTCCAACAGGCTGATCTCTGCATATTTCTTAAACAGCATAAAGGAATGCATCACACACAACCTACCCTCAAGGGCCAGAGTAAGCGGCGCACCGCCCCTTCTGCCATCCTTCCACTCTTGTGGTAAATTTTTTGTTTATTTATTATTATCATATTATAATCTTCAAACTTACCCTAGGTAACGCATATTGGAAAAGACCATAATCTCCTTTCACCTCGGTTGATTCGAGCAAAAGGAGAACTCTTAAAGCTTTACTTCAGAAATGTTGGTCAACGTGAGTTAGGCTGTTTACACCAGATTCTTGCAAGCTGATTGATCCTTTTGGAGAAAAAGGATTCAGGGTTTGGATGTTGCAAGAAGCCGTATTTCCACCTGTTGTGGCTGTTCTTTCTGTCCTCGGGTGAGTCTTTAGATTTCAGGCCATTAGCCGGTTGGTGTGGGTTGATCTGAGTTCTTAGTATTTTAGGGAAGCATTTCCTGCAGAGAGTCTGGGTATTTCTTGTTATGCCTCAAACTGTACTGAAACCTGGTCCGGAGGAGTAGGGATGTACGCCCGAGTGGAAACTCTCATTGTCAAAACGGTCGACGACTGTGTTAACTGCTCTGTAGGCTGAAATGGTGAAAATTTCTGTTATGGTTGACCTAGAACTGGACCTCTAGCTCCCAGGATTTCCAATTTTCTCTAATTTGTTGTCTTCCTTGAAGTTCTTTGCTTCCACCAGGTTCCATCATCTTGAGTTTTTGCATTTTTGCATCCTAGGTGGTAGTTCGTAGTTGGTCTTAGGTAGGTCCCTGTGCACTCGGGGTTTTTCAGGAATAAGCAAGTGGACAATCTCAGCAGGTGCATGAATAGCAGCAACTTCGTGAAATTCCCATTAGTAGCATGGGGGGGGGGGGTACGAATTCAGTAATTACTTGCTTGGTACGTAGTTGGTTGGAGCAGGAGTGTATGGGTAAGGACAAAAGCCGTGACCACTTCTTGCATCATTAATTACTTGCTTGGTACGTAGTTGGTGGGAGCAGGAGTGTATGGGAAGGACAAAAGCCGT
>JAHWFP010160770.1:45969-58568 GCA_023313725.1 Lithobius niger | reverse complement strand
GGCAGCCATATTGGACTCCAGTGAAGTGACTGTCTTATGTCAAGTGTCCACTATTGTCTTAGGACAGAAGTTGTAACAGTTGGTTAGTTCGAATGTGGAACGATCCCGGGAGGCAACGGGAGGGAGCCACGGCGTCTTCATCCCGGCGTAGACGGAGCAGCTGCGGAACGAAGGGGCAAGTCCAACTCAGGGCTCGGTTAAGACGGATCTTGTGATGAACGATCCTTGGTCATCGTCCCGGCGACGATCGGAGCAGCTACGGGACGAAGGGAGTGAAGGTTAAGCTCGAGGAGGGCACGGCCGAGATGGTGTCTAAGTGGAGTGATCTCGGGAAGTGACGGGGCCAGCAGGTTATGATGACAGTCTTCGTGGGCGACCCCAAGATGGATAAGGGTTGTGTCGTTGGGGCCGAACCAGGCAGGTTGAAGGACCGAGGTGGTTCAACTGTGTAGCGATCCCGGGAAACAACGGGAGGGAGCCACGACGACTTCGATCCATGCGGACGACTCAAAAGGTAGATAATAGGTGGTGTCTTAGGGACGGACTGGCTAAAACAAGGGGATGATGCCGTTCCGGTGTGGACCGATCCTGGCAAACAACGGGAGGGAGCCACAACGTCTTTGATCCATGCAGACGACACCAAACGTGGCGACAGGAAGTGTTGCATGGGGCGGACTGGATAAGGTGAGGGGCTAATGCCGTTCCAGTGTGGAGCGATCCCAGGAAACAACGGGAGGGAGCCACGACGTCTTCGATCCATGTGGACGACACCAAACGTGGTGACAGGTAGTATCTCATGGGGCGGACTGGATATGGTGAGGGGCTGATGCCGTTCCAGAGTGGAGCGATCCCGGGAAACAACGGGAGGGAGCCACGACGACTTCAATTCCTGCCGACGACATCAGGAGGTGGCGACAGGCGGTGTCGCTGGGGACGAGCCGGTTAGGGTGAAGGGCTGATGCCGTTCAAGTGTGGGGCGATCCCGGGAAACAATGGGAGGGAGCCACGACGACTTCATTCCATGCGCACGGCACCAAGGAGGGAGACGAGTGGTGTCGTAGAGAATACGGCGACTATGACCGACCCCCCCCCCCGGGGACGACAGGTGATAAAAAGGACAAAGCACCAGGAAGAGAGGACAGCAGTCGCAGCGGCGGTTTGAGACAAAGAGATGGCAAACCCATTGGGGTTCCATTCTTATAGGGAGGATCGCGCATCGGGTGGCTGAGGCGGCCACCGTGAA
The DNA here is from genome assembly GCA_023313725.1 of Lithobius niger. Lineage (NCBI taxonomy): Eukaryota > Metazoa > Arthropoda > Chilopoda > Lithobiomorpha > Lithobiidae > Lithobius > Lithobius niger. The sequence continues at coordinate 57,325 of JAHWFP010160770.1, read as the reverse complement.
TTGAAATCTCAAGGCAAGGACAGCATTGTTGAGGCAACAATGCTAAAATTGACAGGTATTGTACTTTGCAGCATAAAGAAACTAATTTCTAGGAAAAAGTTACTTATTCAGAGGTTGGTTATATCGAGAGTCTACTGTATCAGAAAATCATTGCTTCCAGTACTACAGTTTTGCTTCACTGTTTCCTGAGTCTGATTTGCGGTGTTATCTAAGTAAGTTGGGGGTTGTTAAACTATCAAGTTGAGATTACAGCATTTGAAAGCTCTGGAAAAAAGTTATAATGGTTTTGTATCATCCATATTTGTTGGCCAAGTTATTGGAAAACCAACAACTATAGGAAATAAAAAAATATGAGTGACCCTCGTGCACCTAAAAAGAAAAAATGTAATTTTTTTCATGGCCTTGGCGTTTGTAAAATTGGTAATACATTTTTATATTGTACGTACCGTATTTAGTAGTGTTTCATTTTTGTCATTTATTTTTAGAGCACCTTGGCTCCATCCAGCAGTTCAAGCAGCAGAAGCAGCAGTAGCTCTTCCAGCAACAAACCTATTGGCTTGGCAGGATTGGCTGCTAGTCTAACCGGCAAAAGTTCGTCTCTAACCAAGTCGGCTTCACAGCTGGGTAGCCACAGTAGTAAACCTTTATCCATCAACAAACCAAGTTCAGTTTTGCCAAACTTAACCAAAGCTGCCACTTCATCAGGAGTCGTCACGCCAAGCTCGACAACAGCCAGCCAAGCTTCTAAAGGAAGTGGACCTTTTGCGGCTTTGACAAGCAGCATTAAAACGCCTGCACCCTCTAGTACGCAACAAAAAATTATTATCATCATTATTATTATTTTGACTTTAGTCTCTAAAGAAGAGCTTTTGAACATTTGTGCCACTTAAAATCACTATGATTCATAAATTTGTTGAGCACGCTTGTTGGTGCAGAGTTTGTAGCACTACGTCCTAAAAACGGGGCCAGTACAAGATGAAAAAATAAGCCCAGAGGTGCACTGCAAGCTTTGTGAGAGAGCCCTAGGGAACCGAGCAAGCCCAACCTAGTGTTCAAATATGGTAGTAAAGTGAAAAATAAGGTTGGAGTTGTGGTTTCTAGTCTGCTGTGGAGTGCTACTAGTTGTTAAAAACTATTTTATTTGCAGATTTTTGATCTCTCGCACTTTTCATTCAGCAGGGCCTTACATTTGCAGTACACTTTTACTGTGGTATTGCAAATGGACGACACCTGCTGAGTGAATAGTTCTTCTGGTGGAAGAGGGCCTTGCGACCTCGAAAATTTGCAATTAAATTGATTTTAATCACTTGTGAGGCTTCCGTGTTGGACTTCAACATTTTCGACTCCATCAAACCTATGCAATGCCTATACGTCATCTCAAACCTATGCAATGCCTATTTAATCACATCACAGATCTACGTGCATGTGGGTCTTGAAAAAAAAAATACTTGTCTCAGAAGGTTTAATAGAAATAGCTCTTCGTTCCGTAACACAAAATGATGGAAATTTAAAAGTTAAAAAAAAATGTAGTTTTCTCAAATACATGCTTAATTCCTTAAGTTAATGCTAATACTCAAAGAAACATTAGAAAAAGTGCTTAACCAGGCTCCAACATCGATTACTTGGCCTCAGCGCTCTACTTCACTTAACGTTTTGGGCATGACTATGTTGTAAAAATGTACAAGTGTTAGGGTTACAATATTATAATACTTAAAATGTCAAACATTAGTAAATATCAGTAATGTTAGGATTAGCTTGTTAAGACACCTCTCCAGACAATTTGTGGATTAACTCTTTTAAAACACTAACGCACTTAGAACAATGAAATTCTTCAGGCTTCTCAACAACTATTCTTCCAAAACTAGTTTATTGCATTTAAATGCTTTATTTAAAATCAAGCTACCCTCACCCATAGAGATCTCTAGACAGAATGTTTCGCCCTTATTTGGGCTCGTCTGTAGAAAATACTCTGTGGATGAGAGCCAGTCTGGTTTTGAACTTGCTTAATGTTTTATTTCAAAGAGCCACTGCCTAACGTTCTAAAAAGTTAAACGCAAGATGTAAGCATTATGAATGACAGCAAATACCAGATGAGTAAACAAAACAAACAGGAGACACGAATCGACATCATGCAATGTCTAATACTGTATCATTCGGGTGCTTATTTGGTAAAAGTGGTGATACTTCTGCTCTTTCGTGGGTTCATATAAAATAAATAAAAAATGTTCATTTCCTGGTCAACAGTAAGTTTGAAATATCAAAAACTTGCACAAAACGGTTTCATGGTGAAAAATAGGTTTAAAATATTGAAAACTTGCCACAAAACAAGCAATTTTTTAACAAAGTATGCATCGTGCATGAAAAAAACGAGCAATACGTAAATGCTGTTTCGTTGAGACTTCAATTAAAATTAAACTGGTGGGCCGTTAGCTGAGGAGTGACTCGAGTGTTCACAGCATTTGAACTTCAAAAATTATTCACGTTGTGGTAAAAGCATGCCAGGCTCATCCGTATTGGTGGTTTAGGGTGCTTTAGATTCTAATAAATGTTACTAATTCCCTAAACCTTACTTTAAAAATTTTTTTTTTATCTATCTAGGTTCCAGTAGTGCTACAACTACTAAGCCCTCTTCGTCATCATTATCCTCTACTTCATCGTCTTCGTCATCATCAAAGACACAATCTTCTAGTGGAAATGGCAACGGCAACGGTAAATTGGCTAGCAGTAGTTCCCTAATGTCTGCTGATAAACGTTTGCAAATCATGAAAAAGAAAGCAGAGAAGAAGAAGCAGGAGAAACGATGGACGTCAAAATGAAAAGATTCTTGTACATAGCAAGTATAATGTGCTGCTGACACTAAGATGCAGAAATCCTCCTGCCTCAACTGGCGATTAAAATGGGCAAGTTGGCATTTAAAACACTTTTTTCCTAGTCCAGTTTTGCCTGTGGATTGGAATAGATACAAGGTTCGCACAAGCTTGCAAAACCTGTGAAAAGGCATGGCAGTGGTTTCCAGACCTGGAAACACCTTGAATTGCGGCCTGTGACCTTGAAAAGACATGAATTTTGTGTTTGAAAAATGCTGCTGGGATTTTGCTTCTGTAAATAAAGTTTTGTTGGGAAATGGCTGCAAATTATTCAGAACGTTGCATAAAATGCCTGTATATAGCACACGCTTTCCAGCGTTATGGCCATTTGCATTACGTAGAGGCAGGCCAAGTTGTTTAAACATGTGTACGAGTTCAGTTAAATCGTAGTGTTGAGATGTGAAGATGCCATTATCGTCGTGAGACGTTAATTCGTCGTCGATGTTTTAGTTCGTAAGAAAACCAATACAAGAACACCACCAACAAACTAACCCCATGTTATTGTACAGTAGAACCTTGATTATTGTTCGTAATTCAGCCTGGGTGGTGGGGGGGGGGGATCGGAAATGATGGATAACCGAATTTTTACTGTAATGTGAATGCCTAACTAAATCGTTGGTATGCTCACGTTAGTTGAGTTGATAGGTCACTAAGGCCAAATAGCAGCAAAACAAGGTCAGCTTGGTTTGTTTTTAGCATGGGGGTTAAATTGATGAGAAACTTCATCAAAACTGCTACATTTCGACAGTTTGTTATGGGCCGTAAACCGTGGTGTAACTAGGGTTTTGTGCTCGAGGAGACATTAGCAATTTAGCCAAATGGTGTGGAGGGAGAAACAAAGAACAGCTGGGGGGTTTGGGGGAACACTGTGACGTCCGGAGCAGAGCCCAGAAGCTGACACATTTTTGCTAATTTTCCGGTATTTACTGGCCTTATAAAGTGACGTTGGAACATTTTTATGAAATCAGTTTTGCTGATTCCAATATACGTATAAAAAATAGTAATATAAATAAATATTTCACTTTTTCATGACTAAATCCATAGTTTCTTACTAGCTGCAAAATACTAACCTTCAGTATGTGCTTAAATGATCTAATTTGCTATTTAAATGCCCGACTGTTTTAAAACACTCATTGTTTTAAATCTCAACGCACAGAAGGATCCTGGTCACTGCTGGGTGTCCAATGGGTCCTAGATTTCCCGCAAGGGTAATACCGAGCTGATTGCTGCCCTGTACTCTTTGATTGCAGTGGGTGACAGTCCCTGGCAGGACAAACTGTCGAAGAAGTCGCACAAGTATTGTACCGACGGGTCACAGTGTTCCACCCCATTGTCGTTACACCACTTAGACTATTTCTCTACTTAGCTTCGTACAATTGAACGGTTGACGGTCGGTGACATGTCAGGATCCAGGATATCACTTCTGCGAGAAATCCCCTTTCTCCAACTCTCCAGAGTTTTTACCCGTGAAGATGGAACTGTAGGGCCCGCAGATTGGGATGGGTTGTCCATCCCCATTGCTGCAAGAGGAGATCCGGGTGTAGGAGCAAGTGTACTGACCTTCCTCATCTCCATCAGGTCCACAAACCAGGGCTCTGCTTCCCATATGGGATGATTAACCCTTTTGGGTCGGAGCGACGATATATCGTCGTACTAATTCCAAACCAAAATGGTAGGACGGATTTATCGTTCGCTCAGTTCTACGCCCTGTTAAAAAAAAATCCAATTGCGTACATCAGAGATGTAATTCCGGTTGAATTAGGCATTTTGGAACGTATAGTGTATAGGGCGAATCGAACGTGCGCGGTTGGGTACGGAGGCGGCCGTCGATCTTTGAAAATTCAAGGCAAGGCAACATCATTTAGACAATAATGCAAAAATTGACAGGTATTGCACTTTCTCAGCATAAAGAAACTGCCATTATTTTTTTCAAAAGACCAAAACAAGGTTAAACTGTGGTAAGTGAAGCAGACATGTGATGAAGACAGTCGATGACCTCCAGCGTGACAAACCCAGAAGCAGAACCAACGACACCAATTGGCAGAAAAAAAAATTTTCTGCAGCTAATCTGTTTTGATCACATCGTTACCCACATGTTTATTGGTTTTTGCGGAATAACTTTTCAGTGATTTAATCTTTTGATCTGACTGTTCCACCAATGGAAAGGTCTCTTCGAGACGATTAAAATGGTGTATTGGAATGTCAAAATCGGTCAAAAATTGACGATTCGGCAGAAATTGGGCCACATTTTGTCAAAGGTGGCCTTCCACTATCTGTGACGTATCGTCGCGCTGATTCTCTGCAGGGAAGTGGGTCAAATGCTGTGTCGAAAATTCAAGATATAATTTCAGTTTGTCTCTTCCATAGCTCTCGTTGTACGGAATAGAATAAATAGTCAAGGCTGTACCGATAACACTTTTTTCCATCCGGTACCGTTACTGTACTGATTCCGGTACCACTAAAAGTACAGGTTCCGATACGATAACCGAAAAACAGATTGCTTTTGTCACCAAAGTATGGATATTGAAAAAAAATTAATAATTTGTTCGCACCATTATTGATTTTTTTTTTTTTTTATCAACTCATCATAAAACTACCACATTAACTGCCAAACAAAGTTATACGTATTGTAGGATGGGGCACTTTCGGTAACCGGAACCGAACTTATGGTTTTTACTGAAAACCGATTCCGATTTTGTGTCGGTTTTCAAAACATCAAAGATTGGTTTGTTGTTGTCGTGAATTTTTAAATAGTTATTATTTTGTACATGTAAATGACAGCAAAGCCCCTATAATTATTTATTCTGTATTTAATGCACGGTGGTGACGTCACGTCAACACATCCCAATGCTAAAAGTGTAGCCGTTATATACGGTTAATCTGAAAACCCACACACGTGACTGTGGGTTAATTTTGATAACCCACACTTTTTTTGATAATCTAACACTTTTTTCCGCGCTCCACACAACCACTGCTCTACCATGTGACATACTTTGCAAAACTACCGTACACAACACAAATTCAACCAACATAAATAAGCACACTTGCAACCTGCGACATTTATCGTACTAACTGGGGGAAAAAAAAAAAACCTCGCGTAGGCTACTATGCTAGGACCCCACCCATGGAAGAATGGCCCAATCCGCCAACCTTTCGCTCCGACAGTACTAAAACTAGGCTACCGACACTTGTAAACACACCTAAATACACCTAAAAACATACGATACTCAAGCGAACAGCACATTTGTAACCTGGCGCACTAACACGAAAAAAAAAAATCCTCACGTACGATGCTAGCCCCCTCCCCACCCCCATCCATTAATGAATGGTCCAAGCCAAATTCGACAACCTTTCGTTCCAACGGTACAAAAACTAGCCTACTGACACCTTCTAAAACACACTTAAAAACCTATGAGACTCAAGCAAATAGCGCATTTTATACGCTATATCTTATTTAAACAAGTAGAAAAAATACGGTTTTACCTTAAACACAAACGTCGGTGACTGGGACTGGATATAGGGACGTCCTCGCGTATGTGAGACTTTCGCAAACAGGAAGTTTAAACCGGAAATTTGAGTTTAGGAATTTACGTCATGTTTCACAAATAAAATTTTCAAATAATTTTTTTTTAATGTCAAATAAATAGATATGTTGGCTCGACGTCACACCTTAGCATTAAAATACACATCCGTGAGCCGTTGTCGATTTAACAGTTATAATTGCTCTTGAGCTCGAACGGCTAGTCCACTATCTCGGGGCTGGAGGGAGACACTCGTGGGCTACGCCCACTCGTGTTTCCCTCCACCCCCTCGATAGTGGACTAGCCGTTTCTCGATCGCTCGCAATTATAACCGTTAAATCGACAACGGCTCACGGATATCTACTACTTATTTAAAAAAAATTGTACACTATACGTTTTAAGTGTTAGCACACTTGAGACGTTTAAAGTGGCACTATCATCGATTGAAAGGCGAACGAAAACACCATGGCGCCATCTAGCGGCAGTGATATTGTCAACCTGTACAGCTTGCTCCCAGTGATCGAGTACAAACCAAACTTTCACTCAATAATTAAGGAGGTCGTGGCTCGTTTTGTTAAAAGAAATGACATTGTGCATTCCGTTGCGTGGTGCAAGCAAGTGCTAGATAGAGCTAGACGTTGCCAGATTCTGCCTACTTTTAATCAGCGATAGTGACACTTCAACTTGCGCCCCAGGGCAAGCATATACCATTTAGCGTACCATAAATATTTAGTTGACCGATTACCGATTTTTTTGAAAAACAGGCTTCATGGATGTAGGGCAAAAACCAACCGACACCGAAACTGGGACCAAAGTCAAAAATGAAACCAACCCATCCCTAACGAATTGTAGAAATATACAGTATACAAGCTGAACAGTATAAAGAAATGTTGCCCACGATATGTGATAATTCCTGAATAACTACTAGGGATGGGTCGGTTTCATTTTTGAACTCGGTTCCGGTTCCGGCTTTACATACCGTATATCTTCGAATGTAAGCCGCTCACCTTATTTTCAAGTGAATTTTCAAAAAAAAATTATTCTTACGAATCTAAGCGGCAGAAAGACTTAGTTTTATTTTTAAAATAAACAATAAAAACTCTCAAATTCTTTGTGTTTTATGTATTTTTGTCTTCCTCTACCGACGAATACTTGCACGCCTCGATTGTAAAATGCTTCTCAGCAGTTCTATTTCTGCTAGTTTCGGCATACTTTATAATTGAAAGTTTGTCTTTAGTTTTACGACGCAATCTTGAAAACAAAAAACCGAAAGTACTTTTGGAGCAAGAATCGCGCTCCCGGAAAAAGAGCAACAGCGCTTTGCCTGCAGATTGGCAATGCTGCTGTCGATGTTTCAGATTCAATTTTAAACTGCACATGATTATAAGCCCCACCCAAACTATTGGTTTGAAAACTGAGGAAAAAAAGTGAGGCTTAGATTCGAAGATATACGGTCCCCACAAATCGCAGTTTTGGTATCAGCTTTTGCCATTTCCTCCACCATACTCGATTTTTCTAATTTTTTTTTCTATTAGCAACAGTATTAGTAACTTCCAACTCAATCCTGATTCTACTTTCAGCAGCGTCATTGACCAAGGGCATGGCTGTGGCACCATTTTCCTCCATTTTCTTTTTTTAATTTTTATGACTAGGAGCTTTGCAGTCATTATCATTGATAATGATTATCAAAATATTTAAAACAGCAAATCAATCTTTGATTTTCTAACATCACACGAAATACCGACATAAAATCCGAATAGGTTTCGGTTTTCAGTATAAACCGAAAATTCTGTCTCCGTCTCGGTTACCGACCCATCCTAACAACTACAGTAGAATCTCGCTTATCCGAACTCCCATTCTTACAAAATATTCAGAAATAAGCAGTATTTTAGAGAAGGATAAGCATTGACTTTACTTTGTGTATGTTCCAGAGTCATTTCATGCAAAATTGTATTTTCAGTAGTCGTATAGGGCCTACACTTGACCATAGTTCACAAACACTAAAACTGAGTAAAGATAAAGGTTTTCCTATTTTATTTTGCGTGTAAATTGGATTATCCAAATTTTCGAATATCCGAACACCCTTCAGTCCCAATTACTTTGGATAATCGAGGTTATACTGTACTGTTATGTACGTGTACAGTTTGCGGTTATTGGTCACGGTACCGCCTTATAAAAAGGACATGTGATTTTCGCGATAATACTTGTCACGATTTTGTTGTGATGAAGGTGCAATTTTGCGGTGATGAATATGGTAGCTGAATTCAATAATGGCATGCCCTAGGCTCGTATATTGACAAAATTTACGATAACAAATATGCCAAGAGCATGCAAAAATGTGGGCCCAGAAGAACAACTTTCTGCAACACCAACTGCCAGAAAAAAAATTGTCTGCAGATAATCCGTTTTTTGTTTTCATATTTACCCACGTTTATTGGTTTTTATAGAATAACTTTTCAGTGCTTTATTCTATTGATCTGGCTACTCCACTAATGGAAAAGTTTTGTCGAGACGATTAAAAGGATGTATTGAAATGTCAAAAATGTACAAAACGGCAAACATTTGGCCAAAATTTGTCCACGGCGGCCTTAAACAGTCTGCGACGTATCGCCGCGCAGATTCTGCTACAAGGTGTACAATTGTAGCCTAACTTCAGGGGTCGTAGAGTTCCTACTTTTTCCTTATTTCCTACTTTTTTTTTCTTATTCCTTATTTTCCTACATTTTTCCTGTTTTCAGATGTACAGTTCCCTACTCTTTTTTAGCCATGCTTATTTTGTTTGTAAATTTAAGTGTAAATTAATAAAATGACGTATAATACTTGAGTTCAATACGTAAGGTACGAATTTCATTGGCGCACTCGGTCCCTGACTTGTTTTCAACGTAACGAGGCGTTCTGCGCGTACGCGTTGAAAAGTATCACTTCCAGTTTCTTATCTTGCGTAACGGTTTCGTTTTCACAAGTCCACCATCAACGTACAAGCATAAATTGTAAATTGTTGGATAACTATTACATTTCCACTGTTTAAATTAAGTACTAGCTGTTTGTAATTTCGTTTCTCGATACAATAAATGAGTATTTAAGTGTTCTGTATTACGCCACCATGTGCATTGAGCTTGCTGGGCCAGCTCCGATACAATGGTTTCGTCACACTTTTGGTTATTTCCAGTTTGTAGAGCGTCGACAACGAGAAAATATTCGGAAAGTTAATGAGCTACAATTGCGTGCAGCAGCTTTTCATGTACTGCTAATAAAAAAAAAATGTATCACTGCCGTTGGGTACGTTAGAATGGATGCTGCCGCTGCCCTTTTTTTCTTAAATCATCGCGGGTCGAACTTTGTTATGTTGATTTTGGGTTCAACAACAAAAATTTAATTCATACTTTCGCGAAATTGTGACCGATTTTTACATTCCAATAGACCATTTTAACCAGTAGCGTGCACAGACCACCGAGAGGGCAGGGACAACGTTTGTAAAAGGGAACGCTGAGGTATTGTTTCTGGAGAACTTTTTTTTTTTGCTCGTCAGTCTTCTTTTTTTACCCTGGTTTAAGCTTCTCTCTTTTTTTTACTGTTTTATGCCCCTTTCCTGGCCTTCTTTTTGCCCTTTCCAGGTCTGTAGGCCCTTTCTCTGGTTGTAGCTCCAGCGTTTATCGGGTCAGAAAACCAAAATACGACATTTTTTTTTTTTTACATAAAGTGTAAAAAAGGCATTTTTTTCGAAAAGAGCACGGGCAATGCCTCCCTCCGCCACCCGCGCTCTGCCGCCCCTCCTGTGCATGCCAGTGATTTTAACCAGCTCGAAACGAGTTTCCTATGGCTTATAGGCCCTACACTTAAAGACTATCTCAAACGACGTTCAAGTTGGGCTATTTAGCAAAAACTAAACATCAAATGTGAGATTAAGATGGAAAAATAGCGCAGTAGCGATATATTCTATTTTCTTTGTTGCCAAAACATCTTAACCTGATAATTTAGCATTACATTCCTCGAATGTGATGTTCTCCTGGAGGTTTCTTCTGCTGTGCAGCCGCCTGCTTGCATACCCCTACTGCCCATGCGTGTGGCAGACCTCCCTTATAAAAGCGACAGCGTGTCCGCTATCGCCATTCAGTTTCCTCCAGCGTACATGTCGTCTAACAACCCCACGCCGCCCTGTTCCCCATCTTTCGTCCGCTTCAAGACTCCCTAGCGGTCAATGTCAACCTTCTCCGACGCTCATCACCGTTCCGGCTGGCTGCACTCGCACCCGCCCGAGTTGCCGAACGGCCTACCATCACCGACATCTGCCGAAGTCCGTACGCAAGCTGCCGATGTAACCCTGCTCGGTCGCTCATCGTCGTTCCGGCCGGCTGCACCCGCGACTGCGGCGTCCCTGCACGCCTCGACGGAGCTCCAGCTTTCAGCTTCCCGTACCAGGTTCCCGGATGTACCGCTTTGCTGGCGACTCGCCTTACTCCCGTTTCGGTTTCGATTGTTTTCAACAACGATCGAACTTGCTACCGTGCGTTGAATACACCACCTTGTCCATTATCGAGTGAAGATCAAGTCAACAGTTGCTGCCCACTGCTGCTCGTCTCACTCGTGGCTTATTTCCACGTTTTGAGTAAAGAACCAAGCTGGTTGTCATCATCACGCCTGCCGTTTGTCTCGATCACAGCTCACCCCACGTATCGAGCGAAAATCAAGCCAACACTTGCTGTCCATTGCTGCTCGTCTCACTCGTGGCTAAAACCCACGTTTCGCCCGTGGCTCACCCCACGTATCGACTGAAAATCAAGACAACAGTTGCTGTCCTACACTGCTGCTCGTCTCATTAGTGGCTTAAAAAACACACTTTGAGTGAAGAGTCAACTTGGAAGTTATCTGCTCGTCTCTTTCGTGACCAGAACCCACGTTTGAGTGAACCAAGACGGACGCCGTTTGCACCTCTTGCTGCTTGTCTCGACCGTGGCTAACCCCTCGTCT
>JAHWFP010160770.1:0-45869 GCA_023313725.1 Lithobius niger | reverse complement strand
ACCCACGCTTTGAGTGAAGAGTCAAGTTGGAAGCCATCTGCATTCCCGCTGCTGTTCCTGTCTTTCAGCCTCGAGTGAAAATCAAGTCACCTGTTGCTGTCCACTGCTGCTCGTCTCACTCGTGGCTAGAACCCACGTTTTAAGTGAACCAAGACAGAAGCCGTTTGCACCTCTTGCTGCTTGTCTCGACCGTGGCTTATGCCACGTCTCGAGTGAAAATCAAGTCACCTGTTGCTGCCTACTTCATTACTAGACCTCTGGCTGACTCTAGCCCTGCTCGTCTTGAGTGAACCAAGACAGAAGCCGTTTGCACCTCTTGCTGCTTGTCTCGACCGTGGCTTACGCCACGTCTCGAGTGAAAAATCAAGTCACCTGTTGCTGTCTACTGCTGCTCGTCTCACTCGTGGCTAGAACCCACATTTTGAGTGAACCAAGTTGGAAGCCGGTTGCACCTCCTGCTGCTTGTCTCGACCGTGGCTGGCCCCACGTCTCGAGCGAAAATCAGACATCAGTTGCTGCCTACTCCATTACTAGACCTCTGGCTGACTCTAGCCCTGCTTGTCGTTCGTCCGTTTTTTCCTGTGAACTTCCACCGTGATGCTCCTGGGTTGCCGTCTTCTATCAAGCCTCCTGTCCGCATCCCACCCCTGGTTTTCGTCCGCCTTTCTGTTCGCTCTCTTGTGCCCTGCTGCCACCAAGGAAGATTCCAGCTCTGCTGTTCCTGTCTTTCAGCCGTTCCACTCTTCGACACGCGGCTTAGGCGCTGCCATCCCATCACCGCACGCTACACTCTTCGGCCTGTCTCCGGTCTGCCCATAGCCGGGACGTTGCCGTCGAGTCTGGTTTGTTGCTCAGTCCTCTCGTCTCTCCCGCCACGACATTGGAGGTCCACATCTCACCAGTCCAGCCGTGGAAGCAGTTGTAAACTGGATGACCCATCAACGGCCCCTGCCTCCGGCTCCCTTGCCGTCTTTCGTCCGCCTCATTGATGCCGTAGCTAAGGACATGTAATTTCTGCGATTTTGTAAAATCGCAAATTTCGCAACATTTTCTCTAAATGAATTATGAAAGTTATTCTTGATGTGGTAGGTAAACAGTCACTAACTGAAGCAAAAACACCACATTAATTGTCGCAAAATTCAGTAAATATCGCAAAATGCCACAAATTTCCAAAAACGGTGCAAAATTTACCGCAAAAATGGCCTTATTTTTCATGCCAATATATTTGACAACTAGCTAACTGGAACAAAATTCTGGAGCAGTTCTTACTGAAGCATTACTCAGATAAATCCGCATCAAACAATGCTGTGGGCACTAGGCAGTCATAAGTGCGCAGTCGATCATCACCAGCCATGTACGTGGTGCGTATATGTTAGAAAATTAGGCTGTAATTGTGTACTCATTATTGAATTCAGGCACTAAGTCCATCACCGCAAAATTGCACCTTCATCGCAATAAAACATACCGCAAAATTATGCCTAGTATTATCGCGGAATTACATGTCCTTAGCCGTAGCTAACCGCACGCTCCACTCTTCGGCCCATCTCCGGTCTGCCCATAGCCGGGATGTCGCCGTCGAGTTTGGGTTGTTGCTCAGGCCTCTCGCTTCCCCGCCACGACATTGAAGCTCCACGTCTCACCAGTCCAGCCGTGGAATCGGTGTGAACTAGATCGCCCATCGACGGCCCCTGCCTCCTGTTCCCTCGCCGTCTTTCGTCCGCCTCACTGATGCCGTAGCTGTCACGACTATGTTGAAGATCTCGCAAGCTCCCGTCTTTCGTCCGTCTTGGATTTGGTCTGCCGATTTCACAAGGAAGGCCAACCAGTCTGAACTTCTTGCCCCATGCACTCAATTGTCTACACCTTTCCCAGATGTTGCCGTTCTGCACCATGCTGAAAGTCGGCCAAGCCTGCATCCCTCTCTCCTTACGCTTGTTTTTTCACCCGCCCTGTTCGGGTGTTTCCATCCGGCACAATGATGAAGATCTTCCGAGCCAGCTTTCCTCGCTCCACGTAACTCGTCTTTCATCCGCCTTGCCCGGGAGTTGCCGTTTTGAACCTAGAAGATATGCCAAGCCTGCATTCCTCGCTTTACACACTCCTTCGTCTTTCACCCGCCTAGTACGGACGTTTTCATCCCGCACCATGACGAAGGCCTACCAAGCTAGCGTTCCTCGCTCCAAGCAACTCTTCTTTCACCCGCCTTCCCCGGGTGTTGCCGTTTACACTATGGAGAAGGTCTGCCGAGCTACCGCTCCTCGCTCTACGCACTCACTCATCTTTTGCCCGCCTCGCTCGGGTGTTGCCGTCTTACAACACGGAGAAGACCTGCCAAGCTGTCGTTACCCCGCTCCACGCACTCACTCGTTTTCCGACCACCTTGCGTCTTTCGCCCGGCTTGCTCGGGTGTTGCCGCCTTACACCACGGAGAAGACCTGTCAAGCCGTCGTTCCCCGCTCCACGCACTCACTCGTCTTCCGACCACCTTGGGTCTTTCGCCCGGCTTGCTCGGGTGTTGCCGTTTTACACTGTGGAGATGATCTGCCAAACCATCGTTCTTCACCCCACGCACTCACTCGTCTTTCGCCCGCTCGCTCGGGTGTTGCCGTTTTACACTATGGAGATGAACTGCCAAGCCACCGTTCCTCGGTCTACGCACTCACTCGTCTTTCACCCAGGTGTTACTGCCCTCCACTGTGATGAAGGTCAAGCACTCCGCCCCCCGCTAGGCCTGCACCTTCGTCTTTCGTCCGCCTTGCTGTCGCGCCGTGTCCTGCACCAGGACGGGGAACAAACAGGCCCTGCAGCTCTCACCCCGTCCACTCGGCTTTCGTCCACCTTTCTGCCAGTTGAACCAGGCCTTAATCACTACCCGTCTTTAGTCCCTGTCTTCATGTCTCGCGCCCGCCTCACTGTTGTGGTGCCGTCCTGTCCCAGGGAGATAGCCCGTCAACCTGGGACCTCCTTTCCCGCTCCACGTCCCCCATCCGCTTTAGGATCGAGATGTCGTCCTGGTCCAAGATGGAAGCTCGTTAAAGCCTCTTCCCCGCTCCACATCTTTTGTCCGCCTTCCGAATATGATGCCGTCCTGAACTAGATGAAAGCCCGCTCATCTGGGAGCTCCTCTCTCCACCTATGCTCTCGTCTTTCGTCATCCACTAACCAATCGAATTGGTCCCGCAGACGGTTTGTCCCCTTCCCGTCGCCTGTCTTTCATCCGCCCGCCACCTAGACGGCCTGCCCATGCCAGGTGACCACCGACTACAGTACATTGTGCCACTTTCCATCCATGTTCTGTGCGGCTTTCCTTCAGGCTCGCCATCCATTCCAGCCCGGTCCCAAGTCCTCTTTCATCGGGTTTTTTGATCTTTCGGCTGCTGCCCTGCCCGATGTGGTCCTGCACTAGTCCCCCGAACGCTGTGGCCCGGCCCCTGCCCGCTTAGCACAGCGCCGCCAATCCGTCCGAAAGTTAACTCCTACTTTCAGCCGAGGAACCATCAGCTCTTTCGGCCCGATCCCCTTCGCTCCCGCTCCGGCCAACGCAACCAACAGGAACGAGCCATAACTCGTCGCCAGGGGGGCAGGAGCCCCTCTCATTGAAATCATGACGCCTCTCCTTCCTTCCAGTCGGCGCATGACTTCGCCTCTTCTTCCCAGCCTGGCTGAAACTCAACACAGAAATTCTATCCTTCATCAAACGAGCCCTTCGGTCGACGGTGCCCTTCACTCATCCAATCCCTTCGGCCATTTGGCTCCAAGGAAAACCCAACGCCCCGACTTAAACCAACACAAGATTTTCTTCAAAGTTTTCGAAAAACTCCGCAACTCTGCTTACCCCGCTCGATTGAGTTGAATTGACCGACTACTAGACGTAGAACAACCACCCGAGTCCTTCCGTTGTCCAAAAAAAAAACTGACGAGAAGGAAGAAACCAACCTCTTCTCCTCACTGACTCATCCTAACGTATGGAACCACACATGAGTTTATTAACCCATGGTAACTTACAACATTCAGGGCAATCTCCACTTCATTAACCGCCAACACAACCTTCTGACCGAAGAAATCCTCACACCAGCATCTTGAGGGATTCCATCAACCTCCACCTCACACAACCTGACGCATAGGTCGTGCATGCAATAATCTACACCGGCTGCGACCTATTGTCGCAACCTGTACAGTAGTCAATCCCCGTTAAGCACGCAGAACGAAGCAGAAGCAAGCTAACCACGATGGAAGCTAAATATTCACGTTAGAAGCAAACCAACCAGTGAAGAGGACAAGTGACCAAACTTCGAGGTTCTTTACCTGTTCTGAACAAAGTGTGAAGTTTTCTATAACTTTTTGGGGGACAGCCTGCTTGCATCCCGGGGCGCTCGTCTGGGCGGTGCCCGCCACCAAACTTTGACGAGGTCTGTTGATAATGCTAAATTATCAGGTTAAGATGTTTTACCAACAATGAAAGAACATTTTGCTGGCCCCCAGCCAGGCCGGCTAAAAATGGTTTCTTTGTGCCTAAAACATACTTATAACCTACTCCCGCCCTACCTCCCCTCTCGAGTCACCGCCTGACACTGACAGTAAAATGAATGCCGATAGCGGGCACGCTGTCGCTTTTATAAGGGAGGACTGCCACGCACATGTGCACTAGGGGTATGCAAGCAGGCGGCTGCACAGCAGAAGAAACCTCCAGAGGAACATCACATTCAAAGAATGTAATGCTAAATTATTAGGTTAAGTATGTTTTAGGCACAAAGAAACCATCTTTAGCCAGCCTGGCTGGGGGCCGCCAAAATGTTCTCTTTACTCCTTTTTACATCCCCCAATCCCAACGGCTATACTATTAAAATAGTAGAGAGAGATGGAGTCATGCTGAAGAGAATGTTTATATATTTCACGTCTCGGTGGAGATTATTACGATATTGCTGGCAGGTTGCGTAGGGTTTTTTTTTTTTTAGAACAAGTTACAAATCTTTTAAAATGGTTCAGAAAAAAGTGTAGGCCTACTAAAAAAATTCTTGTCTCAATTACGATCATGTCAGACTTGTCTGGCGATGGTCCCCCCTCCCCCCCCCCCAAAAAAAAAACTATACCCTTGGCTGTCTAGCTTGAAGAGCTACTTTTTTCCAGCTGCTGCATGGGATCAAGTCATTAAAGAGATATTTGTTAAATTGGATTTCGTATCCTAGATTTAAGAATGCTCTTGAAACGAGTAAGCTTTTATCACAATTACTGTTATTAAGCCCTGATTTTATGCCGAGGGGTTTCTTATTTTTACCTACTTTTTAGTGAAAAATTCCTTATTTCCTCCTTTTCCCCCCTAAAACCGGCTACGACCCCTGTAACTTTAACATAAATTCACACGATGTACCGTAGAAACTGACATATAACTGGCATTATACCGTAAATCGTGTATTAAAAGCCCAGTTGAAGCTAAACCCCACCCTCTAAAATGCTGTAAAGTCAAAATCATGAAATAGTGGAGTTAAAGCCCACCCCCCAAATTGTCGTTTTTCTACGAAAAATTAACTAAAATTTATATTATGTGAATAAAGATAGTACTGCTTGCTATGTTTACTGGCCCCTTCTCCCTCCCTGGAGTAATAGTGGACTCTTTCTTTAGCTCCTAGCACCTGCACAAGGCCTGGGCATCTCTCACCTAAGCCTCCTCCCTTCTTCACAGCAATTAAAAGGATGTAAAAATTGGTCTTCCAGAGATCATTCTAAAGCTTCGAATTTTCTGTAATAGATTTCCAGAAAGGTTAGAAAATTGATAATGCTTAATTTAAAGCCTATCCCCCTATACAGACTGCAAATTTATGAGGTTAAGAACTTTTATTTTTTCTTTAAGATTTTAGCAAAACAGTTAAACATAGCCGATAACCAAACAATTGCAAAAGAACCGCAGCAAATACACGGCTGATGGCTTCAAATCGCTGTCAGTTACTACTTCGTCACCTTCAGAGTTAACACACTAGACCCGATTCAGCACCTTCTGGAACTTCTTGTTCTGCAGCTTTGTCTGTATCCCACAAGACGTCTACCACTGTTTCTCACGAGCATTGCTGATGCAACATTATTTGAATACTTTCAATTTTAAAAAAATGCAAGTGAAATGGTTTTTAAATTTGTAGAAATAACTCTGGAACGGATGTAGGTAGAGGCTTGTGGTTTGCACCATTGGAAAGCTGGCAAAACCCTGTTAAAATTATGTAGCGTTTGAACGTCGAAATTTTCATTGTGTTCGTATCTAGCCTAGCCACAGGTTGCTTTTTTTGGGCAAAAATATATTGAAGAAAGTGGGTTTAGGCTACATAGTAGTGTTGTGCAGTATACTGGTGTACCAAATACCATGCATTGTTAAAATACCGGTATTGTTTTAATATGAAACAAGGCACTATCTGGCTGTTGCAGACATAGGGCCTTAGGGCTACGGACAGATGACCAGGAGTGGTTAACGCTCGTTAAACCCTTTAACCCTTTTTTAAGGCACTAAAATTAAACAATTGTTCAGTCAGTCCTTGTGTTGTACGGCTCAAAGCAGTGTAATAATCAGTTAAGTATCAACAATGGTAAAATTGGAATCTTAATCAAAAGTGGAGCCAAATTTGTGTAACTCTGATGCTACAACCAGCATAAGAACCAACAAAAATATAAAATTGAGTTTTAAGTTCAGTAGCCTACTTGGCGACTATTTTTTGTGTGTATTTTTTTGGAGGGGGATAGGGGCTACTTAAATGAAATTGACGATTCCACTTCCACCCTTAATTAGTTTGATTAGGCTACTTAAAAAAAAATACCGTTTGTACCGCCACATGTAAGAACCGTTAAATACCGAGTACCTACGCTGGTACCGGCACCGTCACAAAAATTTCGGGTACCACCCAACACTACTATGCAGTATATTGCTGATGGTGATAAGACTGCTCATTTACGGTAACTCTGAACCAACAGCATTGTTTGGTGCGGATTCACCGGAGTATCGCTTCGGGAATTTTGTTCCAGTAGCTAGTTGTCAATTTTATTGGCTTGTTTTTCATTTAATTTATTTAACAGGAAAAATAATGCCATTTTTACTGTACATTTTGTGCTATTTTTGGAAATTTGTGTAAATCAGTTCAACAATAATTTGCATAACGCATTTAGAGAAAATGTTGCGAAATTGCAATCAAAGAATTACATGTCCTTATAAATAATGTATCCGTCTTGAAGAAGCTGCCCTCACCCATAGAGATTGGATAGACGGTTTCGCCCTTGTTCGGGCTCATCAGTAGAGAATACTTTGAATGAAAGCATAGGTACCTTGTTCAAAATGTAAGACCAGAGACCACATAAAAAAAATTGTTTGGTTTACGGGCAAGGTTGAAAATTGAAGCACCAGGCAACCAGGCATTTTATTTTATTTAACTGCCCACATTTCTTTGTCATATACCTAGCTCAAAGCTAAAAGAGTATGCAGGCAGCCTAAAAATGTATAATATTCTGCTAATATGGTATTTATGTTGTTTAGTATTAAAAATATTTTGGTTTTTGCCAAATAACTTCTTAGTGGTTTGAGTTAGAGGCTTGAAATTAACACCATTGGAAAGCTCGTTTCGAGCCAGTTAAAATGGTATACTGGAACGTCAAAAACGGTCAAAATTTGGCGAAAATATGAATTTTAGCCGGCGGACCAAGTTTGAGATAAAAAAATTTGACCCGCGATAATTTAAGGCACCCGCACGTGCCTGTAAACCAAACAATTAATTTTACATGGCCTAAACCAACACTGTGGTCTCATATTTTGTAGCCATTGAAAATTCTAACATTCAGTATCTCAATAATATGTACTGTTTTCTTGCACTTTGCTTAAAACTCACTTAACTTCACTATTCAACTGAAAAACCTATACACATAGTTTAAGCAAATGTAGTAAAAAATGGAGTTTAACTTTTTTGGAAGGAATGGTGTAACAGGAAATCTAATTCCAAGCTGTTTAAAATGCCGCAAACTGCAAGTCTCTAGCTTGTGCGGTTCAAAAGTTATGAAAAATTCAACTTTGGTGTGCAATTTTGCACTCCAAGAGTTGCTTCTGGAGTGCAAAGTGTGATTTTGGAGTACAATTTGCCCCTGTGCATCCGAATATTTCGACCTGAGTCATCACTCGAATTGGTGGACTGGCCTTGTAATTGACACAATGAACTTCACCGTACAGGACCTACAAGATCATTTTCTTGTCCATAGCGATACGACTGTTGTCACCTTCCCGCCATACATGTGCTTCACAGTGCACTAAGGCTGTACCGAACGAGAATTTTTCAGCCGAACCGAACCAAACCGAACAGACCTTAAATAAGCCGAACACCGAACACTTCCGAACCGAACAATAATGTACCAAACCAATCTATCTTAAACTAAAATGTAAAAGAACTTAGTTCACAAAGAGTCATCAAAGCACAAGTTTCTTAACAAATGTAGGTATTTTCACACGGACTTGTAAGTCTATAGATGTTGAAACTCTGTTTAAACATAAAAAAATCTCCACTACTTTATATTTTCCCTTATAACTTCTGAACCGTTAGAGCTAGGAACTTGTGGTTTGGACCAACAGAAAGCTGGCGAAAAAACCTTCAAAATGGTGTATTCAAACATCAAAATCCGTCGATTAGAAGTGAAAATATGTTCGGTTTGGTATTTTGCGTTTGAAAGACCGAACACCGAACCGAACCGAACACCCTCTGTTCGGCCATGTTCGGTTCGGTTTGTTCGGTTCGGTACAGCCTTACAGTGCACCCATGACAACCACCAATACTAAAGGCCATCAATATTGGTTTAGGCTAACGAAGAAATTTTGAAAAATCAGTATCAGTTGTCAACAGATTTTGGAAAACAAGATGTCTAGACTGAGCCAATGACTGGACCGAAACTAATGTAGGCTAGTTTGAAAAATACATTCGCAATGCTACAGTTTCTTCCAGTTTTGGACTACTAAGCAAAATTCATTAGTGCTAAAACTGAGTGAAGTAAAATGTTTTATTGCATTGTTTTGCATGAAAGTTGTATTATTCTAACTATTTGATTACAGTAGAACCTCAATTATCCGAACTAACAGACTGAAGGGTGTTCGGATAATCGAAAATTCGGATAATCCAATTTACGTGCAAAATAAAAGAGGAAAACTTTTTTCTTTACAGTTTTAGTGTTTGTGAACTATATTTGATTGAATGATTGTCATGACTACTGAAAGAAAATTCTGCATGAAATGACTACAGGAACAGCAAAGTTGATGCTTAATTCCTTCTCTAAAAAACTGGCCGTTTTCTGAATATTTTGTAAAAATGAGAGTTCGGATAACAGAGTGTTTGGATAATCGGGGTTCTACTGTATCTGAATCGCCCCTCTCACCCAATTAGTTGGGACAATCTATATTCAACTGTAGTTTTAAATTAAACTCATAGATCATGCTCAACGGCAAGTTTTTTCTTACACAATAAACCTGATTAAACCAATTATAGTGAGAGTCGATTTGTTTCCTCTTGCGAATACGGCTATACGGCTAATATGGCTATTGATTGTCTAACACGTGTGATACCCCTCCTAGAATACAATCCTAACATCCAAATGATTTTGTGGCCGCGGTTCCACGACGCGTATGCAACCGTAAAACTAGTGGTCTCTTGCATTTCTAGCTTTTTTGCCTCAATCCCCCCATACATGTTTTGATCAACTGTGTCGGATGCCATGGCGGCGCGCACCTCTCAATTAAAGACGAGCCCACTACGATTCTTCAATAGGTTTCATTTTAAACTGTAAGTTTAATTAGAACACTAGTGAACTGAATCAACATTAAAAATATCCAGCATCGTTTGGCAGTTTTATGATACTGGAGGCCTCCAAACCGTTTAGTCTCTGCATTTTGCGCGTTCTGCGATGTTGCATATTGCACGACTGATGAAGATGAAATATCGAGATAGCACAGTCATTGCCCAAAAGTAGTTTTATGAATTTGATTCCCCCTCCCGTAACAACAAAAAAACAAATGTCATACAGTACAAGTTGTTTTAAATATTTCTCCTTCACCCACCCTCCCGTTAAAAGTACTACGCAGTAAAGTCATGAAAGATTGTCCAAACAAGTAGCTCAAGCCTACGTTGATTTCGCGCATGCTGCCAGTAGACTATACAACTTTGTTATCCAGTTCGTACGTAAGAGATCAGTGCCTACATCAGTGGTCTGTATCTGAATAAAATTGATCAAGTTGTCAGTCATTGGTCGGTTGGTGGTGACGTCCGCCGCTGACGAAGGCTACATAGTTTCCAGTCATTGGTCGTGGATGGATGACGTCAGTCGGCCGAAGAAAAAAAAAACGATCGCCATTCGTTTACAACAGACAAAAATCTTTGATTGTTTCTAGTGGACTATTTCCCCGACGGAATCGATCCATTTTCGAACTTAGACCTAGAAATGTGCCATAGAATCTGTGTGCAAAATTTGACAGTCATCCGATAATTCGTTAAAACTAGGGATGTACGATACTCGAAAAATTCGAGCCGAGTATGAAACTTGTACTCGAACTCGGCTCGCTGCTCGCGTCCATACTCGAATCCGGTGAAAATGTGATAACTTCGTCAATTTTTGACCGATTTTGACATTCCAATATACCAAATCGATCGTCTCGACGAGAGCTTTCCAGTGGCTTAGATTAAAAGTCAATAACTGAAACCATTTTCAAGTTATATCCTTAAAACTGAAAAATCATAACTCACACAGTAAACTAAGCACCATCTTTGTTCCTATTATCTTAAATTAAAGGAAAACTTGCAAACAAAATCTTTCCATCAAATACTCGAACTCGGCTCGATACTCGATTCTTCTGTTGCAAACTCGGCTCGACTCGAATTAAAATTTTTCTACTCGCACATCCCTAGTTAAAACGCTATAGCGCGAACAGACAGACAAACCGTTCGCATAAGAGTAATCGACTCTAATAAAGGCGTGTAGAACCACACAAAAAATCATTTTGCAGTGAATTATCCCACACTGAGAAACATTGTTACTTTTCTTTTTTTATATTTCTTGAAGAAGCTGTCTTATTCTGCAATACGCTTAGAATAAAATTTATAGAGCTAGTAGTTAAAAAAAAAAAAAAACCCAAGATGTACAATTCTGAAGACAGCCCATTTTAAAGTAGAACATGTTTCACAGAAAACGAGCAATTTTTACCCAAAACTTAACGACTCCAAATTTGAAAAAGACTAGGCCTACTTGGTATTTTGAAATTGACTACTTCTGTATATTGTATCCAGAAGCAGATCGATGAATTTACAGGATGGGTGTGAAGGCCCGAGGGAGCAAAAGAACCTTTGAGAACTTTTTTTTGGCTACCGTTATTTGTAGTTCGCCCAACGAACTGAAGAGGTGTATTTTCCCGATACAGACTTTCGGCCCTGAGGCCGCTGTTATTGTTTTTTTGGTTGGGGAGGGACACATTTTGTGTTCATGTAGACTTTTTTGTCTCTTCCAAATTACACGAAGTCAAAGACCTTACCCTTGTAATGTAAAAAATAATTCACAGAACACTAACAGAGCTCTAAGGAACATGGGTGCCCCACCCCCTTTCCAGTAGCTCTACTACTGTCATTCTGAATAGGTGTGCTCAAGTTCATCAAATATGAATGGTTGAACTGGACCACTTGACAGGGTCATTCCACATGAAATCAACACAGCCATATTTTTTACTGTCACCAAAACTGATGAAATTTGGCATGCTCACTGGACGTCTTAAGACATAATTTTCCCAGTAGGTTTTAGGTCTGTAACCTAATTATTTTAGGAGTTACAGGACTTTAAAATTTTAAGTTTTACGCAAATTTTCAATTGCAGCGGTAGATTGAAACGGCCATAACTTCTGTCCTAATTAACCTAGAGAGCTGAGCTTGGTGTCATTTTAAAGCTCTTTTAAAGCTCTTTCAGCTGATATGAAACACTATGTGTTATGGCGCGTACAAGTACTTACGATCATAAATTGTAATCTTTGACATTGTGTAAAAAATAAAAGGATAAATTTACATTTTTGAAATTTTTTTGTTGTGTGCCCCAATACGTCTTCTAATGATCCAAAAAGTTTCAAGTTGGGACGGCAACATGTAGGTTAGGTGCAATTTATTTTACAAGCCGGCGCGCCACCAAATTACACTAAATCGACAAACATTTTCAAGTTAACAGTACAATTTAGGGGATACAAGTGTTGACATTTAACAAAATTATTTCATTAACTATTTCTGTGTGGAGATGATTGTGCACACTTTTTTACGGCACAGCACCCGAATTTAAGAAATAAAGTGTTTAATTTGGCTGTTTCTACTTTACATTCATGGTTAGAACAGGTAAATGCGTCCTGTGGCTGTACTTGTATCAACTAGAGTTAAAACAGTTTCAGCACTTAATTTACAGTATCTTTAGATGGCCAGTAAGTAAAAGATGGACTTGGTCTTGCTGGATGAAGAACACTAACAGTGACTTCTTCATTAACTGTCAAAACACATGCCAACCACCACTTACGGTCATACGGACAAGTAAGAAATACACGAACTTGGTTTAATTCCAGCATATTTTCTTGACTACTCACAATCCCAACCTTGGTCTTGGAAGAATTACAAAGATTTCTGGTACTGACCTTATTAGTCGGTAGCCTAGTGGGGTAATCAAATGCAATATCAGAGTTCCTGGAGTTGTTCGAGTGTGAGCAAACCTCTCTGCAAGAAAGCTGTTCTTTGTGAATATACTCCGCCATAGTGCTATACTGAAAATTAACTGATGGTATGTCCACTACTGCCCACAAATACCGCTGCCTTGGTGTCATGACTTGTTGGTTATAAGGTTTTTGGAGGCTTGCTCTTGCTGCTTTAAATCAGTACAGTTTACACCATCACAAGCTCCTATTCCATGGGAGTTAGCAGAAAGTAACACTCTGCCTCTCATCAAAATCTTATTTATGGTGACATAGCCTACATTGATAAAGTTTCTTCTGTTTTTATGTTGTGCAGCAGTTTCCACTGGAATTATAGTATATCTCGGATACATTTGCAAAGTTGTTCTTAAGAACACTAGTATAAATGCACAGCAACTGTGTTATGATGTGAACAATCAGATATTACCACAAAACAAAAGAAACTTTGTCAGTGACAATGTATGTCACAATAAATTGGATTTTGATGTAGAGGTAGAGCGGCACTTTTCCACCAACTCCCATGGAAAAGGGGCTTGTGATGGTGTAGGTAGTAGCCTACTGTTTTAAAGCAGCATGAGGAAATTTTCAAAAACCTTATAACCAATAAATCATGACACTAAAGCAGATGTATCAGTGGACAGCACAGAATATCCCATCAGTTAACTTTCAGTATAGCCCTATGAAGGAGTACATTCACGAGGAACAACTTCTTGCAGAAAGGTTTGCTCGCACTTGAATAATCCAGGAACTCAGAAATTGCATTGCATTATCCAAGTATCGACTAATAAGGTCACGTACCAGAAGGATTTGGAATTCTTCCGAGACCAAGATAGTGATTATGTGTACTGTGTAGTCAAGAAAATTTTCTGGAATTATCCAAATTCGTGGATTTGTCACTTGTGTGTACAGCGGTGGTGGTTGGCATGTGTTCTGATAGACAATGAAGAAGTCATAGTTAGTTTCCTTCATCCAGCGGGGACCAAATCAATCATTTATTTATCCACCACGCAAAGACATTCTGATAATAAGTGCTCAAACTTATAACTAGATGATCAGAGTAAAGGACGTGTTTACGTGTGTTAAGTAACAACAACGGTGAAGTACAACGGTCAAATTACACCACTTTCATAAATTTAGATGCTACGCCATAAAATTAATAAAAACAAGAACTGAGTTTACACACAGTACTAGTAGTTAACGGAATAATTAGTGAAACTTCAACACTTGCACACCCTAGATTGTACTGTTAACTTGACAATTTTGTTGTTTTAGTGTAATTTGGTGGCGCGCCTGCTTATAAAATAAATTGCACCTACCCTATATATTGCTGTCCCAACTTGAAACTTTTTGGATCATTAGAAGACATATTGGGGGACACAATAACAAAATTTCAAAAATTTAAATTTATCCTTTTATTTTTTACACAATGTCAAAGATTACAATTTATGATCTTCACTACTTGTATGTGCCATAACGCAAAGTGTTGCATATCAGCTGAAAGAGCTTTAAAATGACACCAAATTGAGCTCTCTAGGTCAATTAGGACAGAAGTTATGGCCGTTTCAATCTACCGCTGCACTTAAAAATTTGCGTAAAACTTAAAATTTTAAAATCCTGTAACTCCAAAAATAATTAAGTTACAGACCTAAAACCTACTGGGAAAAATATTTCTTAGGACGTCCAATGAGCATGCCAAATTTCATCAGTTTTGGTGAGGGTCAAGAAAATAATCAAGCCTTACTGTGTTGATTTCAGGCGGAATGACCCGACAGTGACCCTTAAGCAAAAATGTTCAAATCATCTGAAAACCATTTGAAGCATTTTTCCTACAGCTAGCCAAGGTGCTAATGCAAGTCAATACCTTGATTCAATTTTAATTTGTTTAATAAACACCTACCAACAAAAAAACAACAAAAGAATAAGAGATGTTCACATTGTTCAGGCACGCTATATACATAGCTGCAGTGCAAGTTACGAAAAGTCTCCTGCATTACATTATTAGGTCTAGTTTAGTTTGTAAGTATCATTTGACAAACTTAAGAATTAACTACAAGTAGGCCTAAATAAAAAAATTAAATATGGGTATAGGCAAGGTACTATCAGCTGGATACAAAAACCGACGTGCAAAATAGTATCGCTTATCGAACAGGACCGGTTTTTAGTGGTACCATGTGACTGATCTTGATATTTTGTCTTGCCAGCTCTGCAACTGCGCACCCAAGATAGTCGTAGACGTCACGTCCTCCTTCACTAAATGTGCTACGATTACCTAGCTTGCAACCCACTACTGTGTAATTCCAGGACACGGGCCAGCCAAATCTGATCTAAAGTAAACACACTTATCCTACAGAGATATATACAAACACGGTTTTCCAGCTGAGAGGGACAAAGTTTTCAAATTTGTACAGGGTGGTCCACAAAAAAACTGAAGACCCAACATTTTTCCCAAGTCCAACTTTTCTAGTTAGCATCCCTCAGAAACAGGAGAGGACAGAAATCTTCCTGGTTCTGATGGGTGCTAACAACTAGAAAAGTTGGACTAGAAAAATGTTGGGTCATCAGTTTTTTTGTGGACCACCCTGAATATACGATGCAAATGGGTGGGTTATTTCCTCTCCGATTCCGGTGCTCAGCCACTACCGCCTCCCCCATTAAATACACTAGGATTCCCTAACTTGCGACCCACTATAATTCCGGAACATAGGACAGCCAGATCCGTTATTATTAGCACACACTTGTTCCCTCTTAGATTTGTACACACATGATTTTCTAGCCGAGCAATGGTGAAGTTCTCAAAATCGCCTGCCAGAAGCCTGCCGTTTAATTTCTTATTTAACAATGCAAATGGGTGGGCATATTTTCCATCTGAAATACGCATTCGGTACCGTTCAGTACTCCCAACAGGCATTCGTTTATGTCCAAGGATCTGAATAACTGGACGGAAGCTCAACTCGCCACCAGATAGGATCGTTCTAAGAGATCCTTGGGATAAATCCTTAAGTTGATAACAGGTTGGATTTGTTCTAGCTAATGTATGGTTTGCTGTTCGTGTATGTGTATAAGAGGAATCAACAGCTGAAGTAACTGACTGAGTGTCTGCGCTGGTGGCTCGAACTGGCACTGGTTTCCCAATTTCTCCACCAACTTCTGAACCACACTGAAGTAACGAAGCTTCAACGATCACGAGCATCATGTTTCCACCAGGCGTCTGACGGTGTTTATGGTTTTCAACACGGAAGACGTCATACGTTTGGAATTCGCCAGCAGTGACTCGTTCGTTCAGCTGCGACCCTAACAAAGCGGTGCATAACTTCTTGCCATCTGAAATGACCGTTCTATACTGATCACCAGTTTCTGATAGAATTCTTTGAAACCCCAGTGTCTGTAGCACCGGCTTGGAATCCACTCGATGCCCCGACACAAAAGAGTTGATTACGCCCTCCGTTAGTTGCACATGTTGTGAAGTGGATGTCACAACTGGAGAGGAACGAGTACGTGGGCCATTCCCCGATTTCCTTGCAAGTACAGGAGCAGCACGTGTACGCATGGTACTCACAGTAGTTGAAGTTCCTGAAGTGCGCGTATGTGGTATGCTCACAATACTTGTGGCTTCTGCAGGTAAAGAACGAGTACGAGAGGTTATCCCAGTACTGCAGGTTATCCCAGTTTCTGCAGGAGTATTTGCACGCACGCTGCTCGCAGAACTGCGAGTTTCAGGTCCCACCATCGGTGTTAGCTCCACCGGAGCAACAGTAATGGGCCCTGCAGATTCGAGAAAAGGGGTTGGATTTCCCAACTTGCTTCCAACGCCTACACCCCCGAGGATGATGGACAGGTCCATTAATACAATCATTTTTCCATCCTTCTCCGTCTGGTATGGAATATGCTGTTCCATACGAATAACTGCAAATTTCCGAAGTTGCCCCGTTTCGATTCGATTATTTAAATGTGGGGATAGAATGACGCATGAAGAACTGCGCATGCCATCAGACAAAATAAGCCGGTAACGTTCAAGACCATCGGATGGGGGTGGTTTCACCTTTTCAAATCCTAATACCTGGAGCATGGGTTTGGCATCCAGTTCTAGCAAGCCCGTCTTAAGGGCTGCTACGGCCCCTTCAGTCAATTTCATGATTTTGTGAACTGGGTCACTTGTGGTCAAACAAGTCTGCTACTGTAACACTCAAGATTTCTGCAATACCATTTTTGGGCCCTGTGATCCTCATGAAATTTCATGCCAGAGTATGTCTAAAATTGTAAGACGTATACTTCAGTTTTTAAATCGGCTTCAGTGAACACAAACCAAAACAACTGCAAACGTTTCTGCACATCTCAGCATAGCACCTTACACCTTTGACGTCAAGTAATTTGAACACTGGAAATGGGATCAGGTTCAGTCCAACCACAGATTCAACCGTAATAGCTCCACTGTTTAACTGTTCTTTAGCATGAAAATTTAACACAAAGAAACACTTGCCTTCACCGTGATGTAAAGGAATGAGAGGACACGAAGTTAATAACTATTCGTTGACATTCATTCAACAAAAACAGACAACAAGTCCTCACATGCTCCTCTCGCTGCCAGATACGCGCTAAAATCGAAAACAAATTGGTGACATACTTCCGGGTTTTAGTGCGCCAATCCCCTTTCTGCGTTGTAGTTGCTGCTGAATATCAACGCACGCTACAGAAATGTTCTGTGCTGCTTCCTGATTGGTCAAAATGTGTATTTTCTGTACGTCTTAAACTGCACCGGAAGTATTTCTCAATTTTTGGGAACCGGAATTGCCCGCATTTACAGAAACTGGAACCGACCCGCAGGGAACCGCAACGTCTGAATTGAAAACCGAACCGCCCCGAAACCGCAAATGTATGCAATAATGAAACCCGACCCGACCCGAACCGCCCGCGGTTAACCGCTAAATAAAGATCTAATATATAGGCATTGATTACGAAAAAAAAAAGAAGGCCACACGATGACATTGTTATAATAACAACAGATGCCATTCTTCAGTTGATTATTGATTTTTGTTCTTCAATTTTTTTTTTTAATTTGTCCATGATTATGCGGTTACTTTGTTAAAAATGAGTTTCAATAAAAAAGACCGGGTGGGTGACCGCCTGGGAATCTAGCTGTTGCAGACATAGGGCCTTAGGGCTTTGGGCAGATGACCAGGAGTGGTTAACGCTCGTTAAACCCTTTTTTTCAATAAAAAGACGAGCAAAATGTGTCAACAATTCCATTTGTAACAAAGCACAAATTAGTAATGTAGCTTATTATTAACAAGATTAATTATTACAAAATTATTGTTAATTGTTATTGTTGGTTGTGTGCATTTGTAGACAGTTGTGTGTAGTTTGGTAGACAGTTTACCATGTTGTAGCTTGTAGGGTGGGCGCATAACTTTGGGTTGCGGCCCTAATAAATACATTAAACATTAATTTAAATTTAAGCTAATTGGCCCTCATCGACGTGAGGCAGATAACCAAATTTGGGTTCGTGCTCCGTATAAAAAAAATAACAGAACAGCAAGAGGACCTAATTAAAAAGCTTACTCGTTGAACTACGCTGTTTAGACGTCTTCCTGTGGCGAATTTTTACATTTGAATCTGCTGTCTTGTTAAAAAAAAAAACCACCGAACCGAAAGAATATTAAATTTTGTTTCCTTAAAAACAAAACAAACCGTATTTGCATGCAGTTGATAAAATAAAGACTGACTAAGAAAGGCCTCAAATTATCGTGAGGAGGGCCCCAAGCGGGTGGTAATAGCAAAATAATAATGAAAAAAAAAATTGTCTTTCGTGCCAGTTTAGGTTACAGTTACGTTCTCACATTGCGTATCTCAGTGGTTTTTCTGGACCGGGACTATATATGCATGTAAAAAAAAAAAAGCCCTGGGGATAAAAATACAAACGAAGTTAAAAAAAAAGAAAGCCAAAAAAAAAGCCGAAGAGAACAAAAATTGATTTAGGTATAGGTTAGGTCAGGTCTGTTGCCTAGACTCGAATATCACCAGGCACGAAACGAGTTTTACAGGGAATGACTTTTATAGGAAACACCCCCCCCCCCCCCCGGACTTTTCTTCTTCATCAAATTTCTTTCCCTGGTGTGATTTCCATTTCTTTTTGTGCACAGACGTTCCGTCCAGATTTTATTCTCCAGGTAAAAAGCCTTGTTTTGCCCATTCTACTTTTTTATTTTTAATGTCTTTTACGAGCCTCAGACACCGCTGCAGAAGATGTGAGCACATTGAGGGCATTTATTTTCACAAAAGAGAGCAAAAACAGGGCATTACCCCGAAAATGAAAGGGGCAATGCGCACGGCCCTTGGAACCTTACAGTTGTAAATTTACCGGTACAAGGAAGTTAAAGGATTGTGATAATAAGATAAGGAAATAAGGAATTGCCAAAATTCTTGACCGCGTGCGTCCCTTCCTCCTCCTCAAGCCTGCATGCATTTGCTGTCTGTACGGTTTGTTTGATTTGCCGTTGACGGCGCACTCACTGAAGCTTCGGTTTCGGGTCTTGCAGCTTCTACCTCAATTGACCTTGAAGGAGAATCAAGGAAAAAAAGAAAATAGCCACGATAGTTCCGCATTTTCTACGACACGCGGTTATCAGCGGGTTTTTATTTTAGCTGCGGGTTACCCGCGGTTTACCCGGAACCGCTCGTAATTTTATTTTTTAGACCCGCAGCTACCCATAACCCTCAGTAATTATTTTTGTTGGAACCGACCCGACCCGGAACCGACCCGAACCGCGGTTTACCCGACCCGCGCCCACCTCTAGCGCAGTGCCGTTAGAAAGTGACCAACCAATGTTTACTGCGAGATCAGAGCGTAAATTAAAAATACCGTATACTTAGTATAGTACTCCGCCTGCGACTCCGCCCATATGATTTATTACGTAACTCACCTCCGCCTTGTTGTCCTATATAATTTATTAACTGAATGAGGTACGGTAATCACGTTTTGTAAGCTGTAGGTTAACTGAACAAATCGAGTTTTTTGTTCGACGATTATTTGCCGGCGGTGTGCAGTCTTCAGCGTAAGTAAGTATGGTAAAACTGCACAACTTACGATGAAGACGACACGGCGAGAACTTTTTTTACGCGGACCCTCCAGATCCCAAGAAAATGATGACTTTCAATTTTTTGTATTTTCCAAATTACGTGACTCCTTGCGCTATCGCACTCGCTGCATATTACATAACATCAGAAACCCTTACGCAAAAACTTGTCCGGGTAACTGAACCCTGACCGGCCAAAAAGGTGATCCGATTGACGTCTAAGGTCCGCAATGTTACTCAGATCATTTGCGTCAGGCTTGCTGTTAGTTTTTTTTTTACACGCACTGTCGGATTCGAAGCGTTTGAACAGATCTCAAGCGTCGACCGTATCACGTTTTTGGCTGCGGTTTCTGATGTTATATGTTTAGCCGCAGCGAGCGAGGTACGTAATTTGAAGAAAAAAAAATAAATAAGAAAAATCAAAAATCATAATTTTCTTGGGATCCGAAAATCCGTATAAAAAAAAATAATAATAATAATACATTTAACCCAAAATGGGCTGGAAGACGGAAGGGCAGGTTGCCTCTTACACCCGTCCAAAGGTAAAGTAAAAGCGAAAAGGTAATAAAACTAATCAGTAGTAAAATCTAACACGAACGCTTAAGGAACCTATTCAAAGATACAGTTTTCATAATCCGCCGAAAGGCAGTTAACGTAGTTGTAGAGACCGCCTCCTCGGTCAGAGAGTTCCATGGCTCAACCACTCTTAATGCAAAGAAGTTTTTTCTGCACTCGGTATGTGAGTGTTGGAAAGTTAGCTTCATTGAGTGTCCTCTAGTTCTTTCGGATGTTGACCGCTCAAAGAATGGAAAATCCAGCGGTGCAAATCCCCTGACAATTTTGAAAGTCAGGATAAGGTCCGCCCTAAGCCTACGAAGTTCCAAGGGCTCCAGGCCAGCACGACGTAGGCGTTCCCCCGGTTCAAGATTTCTGAATCCCGGGAGACTGCGCGTAAATGAACGCTGAACGGCCTCCAAGGAATCTATGTCCTTCAGGAGATGCGGCGACCATACCGGGCTCGCATACTCCAATATAGGGCGAACGAACACCTTAAAAGCTGTCACGAGGGATTTCAAATTTGCTGATCTAAAACAGCGTCTCACAATGGCAAGTCTGCAGTAGGCCATGGAGGTAATTTTTCCACAATGCGTGGACACTTTTAAATTTGGTGTAAACCAGACGCCCAAGTCCTTAGCCAGATCCATAGATTTGAGTGGATTGGACGCAAGTACGTACTTGAAAACTGGATTAGAGTTACCTATGTGGAAGATACCACATTTGTCATAAGAGAGGGGGAGCTGCCAAATTTCGGACCAATGATGGACGTACTGGATATCGTTCATAAGTGAAAATCCATCATAAAAATTGGTCACCGCAGTACTAGATTTCACATCATCTGCAAACTTAAGGCACGGTCGGGAATCGGCACCAGGTGGAGAGAGATCGTTCAAAAATATGACACAATTATATGAAACAATTATACGCGTCCAGCTTACGTTTGATAATAATTTATTCGTTCGTTTGCTAGTCAGTTTTGTGTCGATTCATCCAAGGCAGATTAAAGAAAAATCTTGCATTGTTTGTAGAGTTACTGCTATTGTTACTGTGGGACTGGATTGTTGGTCTTACGAAAGCTGCGTATAATCCAAAGTCCCTGGGGCAAACGTCCCTGTTTTTACGTTCTCCCAGCAAGTCGAAGCGTGCACCAAAAAGGCAATCGCGGTTGCTTTCATGATTTGAAGAACCAGGGAGCTTGGATTACATGTAGCTAGTTCCCTGGGAAGAACAATCTCCTCCAAAGAGCAAATTGTCCTTATTACTCTGTTCAAATCCTTAGTCCGCTCTATCCTGGAATATGGTATTCCTTTCTGGGATCCACTCTACATAAAATATTCACAAATTCTTGAAAACGTTCAAAGACGTTTTACCAAAAAGGTCTGTAACCTCAGGAATGTTGACTACGGTCAACGTCTGCGTTGTTTAAAACTTCATTCCTTAAGATGGAGAAGACAAAGAGGCAGTTTAATTTATATGTATAAAGTTTTGCATGGTCTTTTGCCTAAGTTAACTTACTCTTTCTTTGCTTTGCAACCAGATACTCATCACACTAGAGGATCTTCCTTTAAACTGAAAGTTGATTGTGTACATTACGATGCAGTGAAAAATTCCTTTGCTTGTAGATGTGTGTCTTTATGGAATAACCTACCCCAAGAGGTGGTCGATGCTCCTTCTGTGTTTAGCTTAAAAAACAGACTGGACAGGTTTGTTTGTGAGGAAATTCTTTACCATTTTGACTGATTGGTTGTTTTAGAATATTGGATTTTTGGGGCACTGCTTTTGAACCATTACGAATGTTCACTATGTCGGAGAATTGCATTTTCCGTAAATTTTGTTTCTTGGTTGAAGGCTTGGGAACTATCTTTCTGAAATTTGAGTCTGCAGTTAGGTAGGTATCTCCCGTAGGTAGGCGGCGCCACCGAACGCGTTGCGCAATGCACGTGCGTAAATTTCTTTGTTGTGACGTCAGATCAGATGGTCCTTCGAAACGCTCATTTCCCGCCAAAACAAGTTGGTGCTTGCTCGCATGCGAAGTAGTTTTGTTAGGTTTGGTCATTATTCGTTGTGAAAAGCACGTTAACCATGGAGTTGTCCGAGGGTAGTATCGAAGCTCTGATGAAAGGCGAAGAAGTAAACTACAAGCCAGTTTTGCAAATTTTGGGCTACAAGAAGATCCCTGGAGGTAATTCTGAACGATACCGCATGCTAGTTTCGGATGGAAAACATTCCCACTCATTTGCGATGTTAGCGACGCAACTCAACGAGAGATTATTGTCCGGAGAACTTGAAAACTACGCAGTTGTTCGTATCGAAAAACACATTTGCAATCAAGTACAAGGCGACAAGAGGGTTTTGATTATTTTGGATGTGTCTGTTTTGCGTCGTGGCTGTGATGTTGGTCGAAAGTTGGGGAACCCTATGCCTGTGATGGGAAGCGGTGCCGGCCAGTCTGGACCTGTTGCTCCTACTCCTAGTTCGAACGAACACCAACCATCTATGAACAACGTACAGGTAAAAACTGAAATGAATCGCCCACAAAATCAGAATTCGTTTAGGAATGCCCCAACCACTCCTGTGAAAAACCAATTTAACAATTCTGGTGCCAGTCCGTCATTGGCAAATGCGAGAATATTCCCCATAGAGAGTCTCACCCCATTCCAGAACAGATGGACCATCCGAGCTCGAGTAATGAATAAATCCGGCATTAAAACATGGAGTAACTCTAGGGGCGATGGGAAGTTGTTTTCTGTAGATCTTGCTGACGAGACCGGAGAAATCCGTGCGGTGGGCTTCAATGATCAATGTGACAAGTTTTACAACATTTTTGAACTGAACAAGGTGTTCTTCATTAGCAACGCCATGTTGAAGAATGCCAACAAGAGCTTTAGCACCATTAAAAACGATTACGAGATGACGCTGAAGAACGAGAGCATTGTGGAGCCTTGCAACGACAATTGTGGTGCCGTGCCCACTCTGCAGTACAGCTTCATTCCCATTGCCGAATTGGAAAATCGTCCTAAAGACGATCTTGTTGACATCATTGGAATCTGCAAGTTGACGAGCGACATTCAGGTGATAACCGGTCGCACCAACGGCCGCCAGTTTAAGAAGCGGGACATCAGCCTAGTCGACCAGAGTAACCGTGCTGTCCAAGTTACACTATGGTCGGAAGAAGCAGAAAAATTTGATGGGGTTGGCAATCCGGTGGTATGCATCAAAGGAGCGAAGGTTGGGGACTTCGGCGGAGTGAATCTGTCGACCATCATGTCTAGCATCGTTCAAGTCAACCCAGACATCAAAGAGGCACACATGTTGAAAGGCTGGTATGAACGAGAAGGTACCGGCATGGAAGTAGAGTCACTTTCTGGTAAAGGTCCCGGAGGTGGTAGTATCAGCGCAGCTAACTGGAAGACCTTTAGCCAAGTCGTCGATGAAAAGTTGGGAATGGGCAGTAAGCCCGACTACTATACCTGCAAAGCCTCCATTGTCCTCATTAAGAAGGAGAACTGCTTGTATCAGGCATGTGCGACTGAAAATTGCAACAAAAAGGTGATTGACATGAACAATGGTTTATACCGCTGCGAGAAATGCGACAAGGAAGTCCCCGACTACAAGTGGCGTCTTCTCATGCAGGCAAACCTGTCCGATTTCAGTGGGAATCAATGGGTCACTTGTTTCCAGGAGACAGCTGAAACAATCCTCGGGAAGACATCGTCAGAGGTGGGAGACATCCGTCAAGCTGATGACGGCCTATTCCAACAAATTTTTTCCAGCGCCAACTTCAGCACGTACATCTTCAAACTTAGAAGTAAAATGGAAACTTTCAATGATGAAAATCGATTGAAGACCCATGTTGTTACTGTGACCCCAATGAATTACCGCACGTATTGCAGAATGCTTCTTGATGACATGAAACCCAAATAATCATGTTCTTGTGCAGCACTAAGATTTTGTATCCTTTATTAAGCTTAATGCTACTGAACTATAAAAATTACTTTGTAACCATAGCATTCCTACCTTGAACTATGCAGTGCGCATTGTAACTGGTTAGGTAACCCTAATGTGTGTGGCACACAACTGATGAGATCGAAGCACCAAAATAAATATCGCACAATCTCACAACGGGAAGAAAATGACTTGTTCTCACAAGTCAAAGATCTTCAAAGGTTTTCCCCTCGAAACTTGCGAATTTTCGACAACCCAGGCAGTTAAGCCACCGGCACCCCACACTCACAGTCCGTTTGTTTACCTTCGAACTGCGTGCAGCCGTGGCCTTTGATGTACATTGAAGGCCACGGCCAACGCGGTTCGAAGGTAAAACAAACGGACTGATGCGATTCAAAGCAGCAGTAAAACCTCAAAATAGAGCCTGACGAAGACAGTTGGGAGAAGTACTTCATCATCCTCCAGGCAAACTGTCGAAAATTGACGGATTTTCTTCCCCTTGTGAGATTGTGCGTATTTATTTTGGTGCTTCGATTTTCCGAACTCTCACAGTATAATGTGTTCACGTATTTTCAAACTGATGAGATGTAACCTAACGTGGCTAGCCTTATCCATAATCGGGCTGTTTACGTGCTAAAAGATTCTAGAAGCCTATTCATTGTTCCATTCCTGTTGACAACTCGGCCGACCTTTTCAGCTATTTGTGAGAGGTTAATGCAAAGGTTTGGCAAATTCATCATCATGAAATTTTGCACACCCAACACACAATTATGCTAACCGAAAATAAATGAATGTCTGAAGGTGAATTATGAAGAAATCCTGTACACTCAATATTTAAAAATACAGTAGGCCTCCCAAAAAAAGCCTAACCTACCAAACCTTTTCTTTGCCGAAGAACCTGCATTGTTCATGTAAGTGGCCAAGAGGTTCATGTTGTTCAGTAGTTTGGTTACTAGCTAAAAATGACTGCCTAAAAAGGACTTAGTTTAACAAAATTTGGTGGATGCCATTGGTTCTTAAAACATGAACTCAATGAGCGACAAGCTTCCCAGTGCAGACATGTCGTACATGCAGTAAAACATTCATTATGTAAATGTAGGCATGGCTTGATATTATATTAGAAGTTCAGCAGTTCCACAAGTATAGAATACGTAACTTAGATGCTGGTTACTGTACCTTGCATAATTTAAAAATTTATATGGCCATAGTACGTGAATATTTTTGGATGAGACTAGTTCTCTGGGGCAAACCTCAGTGGTCAGGTTAAGGTGGTAATACCTAGTTGAAGTATGCTCGTTTTGTAAATACTCATATATGACTCCCTCAAATCTAATGCGAAGGTTCACTTGGTACAGATGTTTCATTGAAGTGTTTTTTTTTAAAGAGCAATTACATCCATTTTGAGGAACACCGGAAGAATAATGACTCCCGTCCGATTTTTTTTTTTTTTTTAATGGACTAAGAATTACTTGCTGAATAATGTTTTCCTCTTCCATTTTTGGGGCAAACGTACCGTTTGGCCGTGGTTTAGGTCCAAAGTTAGCATTACGGGAGGTAGGCTGTGACGCCATCTTGTTGCCGGCAGGCAGGCTCGAGGCAAACGGCGTCGCCCAGGAAAGCATCAACTGGGCCAAAGTCCGTCAATTGAAACGCCAAACCCCAACCAGTTCGTTACAAGTGAAACGCCAAACAGAAGCCGGTACCTATAACCTAACCTAACGACAATAACAACAAAACCAAACTAAACTGACAATAAAAACCCACTTATCTGAACTTTTTACGGGAAAAAGATGTCAGCTGGGAACATGGAACGCTTGTACGTCTGTCAGTGCTAGAGTACGGCTTTCATTAATTTCTGACGGCCAAACTAAGCCTTTGCCCCAAAAATGTTATGGGAAAATGTTGTTCAGCTGATCATTTTACATCATTCTAGCCCAACGAGAAGCTAATCGGAGAGGAGTCACTATTCTTCCGGTAAGCCCATTTTGACATGACTGTTTGACTTTTGGATCACTTACACAATAACTAAACACAAGAATTGCAGTAAGAATACGTTACTTACGTCCGATATAACAATTTAATTACTGCATCATCAAAACACGATCGCCATTGTTTTGCTGGAACGCTCAGAAATTATTGCCGACAGATGTCACTTTTCAATTTCGACTCGCAGGCGATTGAGATAGCTGTATTGACTGTGAGGAGCTCAAGTGTCTGACGGCCTTAGCTGGCTGGCAGTGTAGTGGCTAGCCAAGACCGTCGGACGCTTGAGCTCCTCACAGTCAATACACCTATCTCTGTCGGCATTAATTTCTGCACGTCCCAGTAAAACAATGGCGACCTCCGTGTCGTGTTTTCGTGATGCAGTAATTAAATTGTTATGTCGGACGTTCGTACGTAACGTATTCTTACCGCAATTCTTGTGTTTACTTATTGTGTAAGTGATCCAAAAGTCAAACATGCATGTCAAAATGGATGTAATTGCCCTTTAATGGCTTTAGGTACAGCCTAAAATATTACAAATTGTTGGCTATGAAATTTTGGATTTACATAGTATGTATAGTTGTCCATAGGAGACAGCTTTTTATATTTTTGCAATGTAATCAGTCATAGTCCTAGGTTTAGCCTAACTTCTTGTTACTGTTGTGAAACATTTCGCAAAGGACAACATATTTTGTTAATTATTGTTGTAAATTTTCATTAAAGGCAATTATTAGGGGTGTTCGAATAAAATAATTTTTATTACAGTAAAACCTCTTTAATAAGAACTTTAAGGGGACTGCTAAAAATGTTCTTATTAACCGTAGTTCTTATTAAACGAGAGAAATTCGACTGCAACTTTAAAAAAATGTAGCCTACCGGTATATGGTATTTTCTTTTGATTCGTCCTTGACCTTCGCATTTGCGCAAACGGACAAAACTCTTATCACTTCCCAAGATGGAGTCAGCTAGCGATTGATATTTTGCGTGAAACAAAACGAAATTCAAGGGGGAAGAAACCGTTACGAACAGCAAATTCGTAAAAATAAGCTAGAATTATAAATATTTGTTCGTCTTATCCGTACTTTCGTATTAACAGAGTTCGTTATAGCCATATACTATATTTAGTGCTGACTGAGTAGCTGACCAACCAAAATCTTGAAAAAAGTTCTTATTAAGCGGGAATTCTTGTTACTATATCCGAGTTCTTATTAACAAGGTTATACTGTAGTCAAGTTGAGCAAAGTCTTGGATCGCACAGAGTTTAGAGTATTTGGTAAATTTAGTCTGTATGCAAGTTTGTTTTTAAATTGTTAGGATAATATTAAGGCTGTACCGAACGAGAATTTTTCAGTCGAACCGAACCAAACCGAACAAACCTTAAATAAGCCGAACCCTTCCGAACCAAACAAAAATGTACTAAACCAACCTGTCTTAAACTAAAATGTAGAACTCAGTTCACAAAGATTCATCAAAGCACAAGTTTCTTAACAAATGTAGGTATTTTCACATGGACTTGTAAGTCCATAGATGTTGAAACTCTTGTTTAAAATTGAAAAAATCTCCACTAATTCTACATTTTCTCTTATAACTTCTGAACCGTTAGAGCTAGGAACTTGTGGTTTGGACCAACGGAAAGCTGGCGAAAAAACCTTCAAAATGGTGTATTCAAACATCAAAATCTGTCGATTAGAAGTGAAAATATGTTCGGTTTGGTATTTTGCATTTGAAACACCGAACCGAACACCCTCTGTTCGGCCATATTCGGTTCGGTACAGCCTTAGATAATATGCTAACACTTAAGATTCTGCTTAATGCTGTAAAAAAAATTAGTTCGATTGCCGTAACCCAAACCCAGCATTACTATTTTTTTCCTGACCTTAACACCCCCCCACCCCAAAAAAAATCTTGTGACGCTGTTGTCAGTTGGGGCATAATGCTCTTCCTCATCAGCAGTAAAATTATTTAGTTGCTAGCCCCAAAGCATGCTTTTACTGCACCAAAATGTAACAGAACTTGAAAATAAAAAACATAGGGCTTCCTTTTAAAACATAGTTATGAGTGGAGCATAACTATCACGTTCCCCAACTTCCTATTTTAACATTTATCTTGTGCAGTAGGCCCGTATATGGAAAATCTTCCGTAACCTGGTTACCGGTACGCTTTAGGGACCAAAGGAATGGTCATGGATGGGAGAAAACTACACATTAAAGTAGATAATAATTGGGACTCTGGGATGGTTACCGGGATGCTTTGGGTTAGTTACCGGGACGCTTTTAGGTTTGTTACCGGGACGCCATGGAATATTTTCCACACACGAGTAGGCCTATGCCTAATTTAGGCATAAATATCGGCAACCGTTTGCTCACTGTAGTATGCTGTGTCGGTAACCGAATTGAACCGAACATATTTTAAAAAATCGGTTTTCGTTTCGGGGTTTTTTAAAGCAGATGTGAAGAAGTTACATGACAACTATGCATAAATATGTGCAATTGATGGTGAATGGACGGTCGAACTATAATTTATTCTTTGAAAAAACATAAAATAATAATATCGCAGGGAAACTAATCGACGTCTTTGAATGGCGTCTGCAATCGGTGACTGCCAGAACGACGAACCTGCGCCACTTCGTCTTATTCCTTAATGATTAGTCGAACAACACCTTGCCTCTAAGCAATAGGGCCAAACAAAAAAAAAAATGGTTTGGTTTGTGTGACCCGACCGACCCTATTTTTATGAGCCGACCTTAACTTTTTTTCCGTCTTAACGAAAAAAAAATCCCTCCCTAATTTGACGCTCCATCCTACGATACAAAAATGGTTCAAAGCCTTCCTGGAAAAAGGAAAAATGTTGCTCTGTGAACATGAATGCATCTTTATTGCATAAAAAAATATAAAATTACAATTTTTGAAGTAAAGACTTTCGGATTTGGTAACAACAAAAAAAGAATTTTCCTACCGACCGACCCTATTTTTTTTTAACTGCGTAACGCAAGCCAAACAATTGTTTTTGTTTGGCCTAAGTATAGGCACTAAATATAATCGATGAAGATATTTAAGGCAAGTGGGATTGATGTATTTTTTTCCAAAATGCCGTTTGCTTCCATCTTTCCTACACATTTTGTACTGGCGCTCGCACCTCGTGATTCATTGACCAGGAAGCTTGCGTTCCTGGACAAACAATCGATCAAAACTTCTATGCATTGCCAAAACTTCAACATACATAGATAACTTTTGAGCCAAATGCATCACTCGTGAAGGGGAGGAAAAACCATAACAGAAACCAATACCGCGATCTTACTTTCTAAAAAAAAAAAACCGAACCAATTAATTGAATATGAAACCGACAGCTCTACTCACATGTTTACATCTTTTCATAGCGTAACGTCACATCCGTAGTCATTGTGATATTAACATACACCTTCTACTGAAACGATTCTTTCACGACTTAACCATGTATGCAGGGTTTACCAAAGTTCGAATTAGCACAATATTGATACCCATAAATAGGCTAGCGTACGTCTGACGCAGCCCTACTTAATACTGTTGCCATCTAAAACGATCGTCAAGATGATTGCAAGACCACAAAATCTCAATTTCATATATCCCGTAAATAAATGTGGAAGTTTTACATTTACTCCTGTACAGAGTAGTTTTTGTCTTCGTTTTAAGTTTCCACCCGTTGTGTTAAAAGTCTGCCGCACACGTTAAATAAGATCTTCATCCCCTATATGAATTGCGCGTTTGGGCATCATATGATCAGATTCAGCGAATAACTTTTGCGTCGCGCGGTCCACTTCAAGCTTCAGGGAAAGTTGGCTTTGACTTTTTACTGTTTTACTATGTTTTAGTATTTTACCTACGTATTTTGTGGTTTTAGACCTTTACTAGTGGTTACAATACCTTTACAAGAAATTTACAGTATTTGCGTAATGCTATTAAAATTTTGACTTGACAGATTTAAAAAAAAAAAATCCATTCACCAAAGGCTATGAAAAATAATCTTTGGCAATTTTAGTTAATGGTACTAGAAAAGTGTTCATATTTATTAAATTAGTACAGAATATGTTAACAAAATAAATATGTTTTGTGTTAGTATGACAGTTTCTTGCTTAGCGTAGTTAAAGTTCTTTAACTGCGAATTGTTTGTTTTAAATCTGGTTTTCTGTTCATTGATTCTAGAAGTTTTAGAGGCTGTGTAATTAATTCCCTTTTTAAGAAAGGTTATTTCATTTTTTGTTTAGTTCTTGAATTTACCTGCCACGAACCCTAAACTTGACTGGGTTCGATAAATTAAATACTGTATAAAGTTTCGTTCTCCACTAGGGCCTCAATTGAGGGGGTGGGGGGGGGATGATGGTCCACTAAACAAAGTCTATATGTTGATGAGAACAAAAAAAACTATAGGTAGTTCGAACCTTTGAATACAGGTGGGTAAATAATTTGGAAAAGTAAAAGTCCTCATTTTTATGGCTTTCACTGGGCCCCTAAGACATGAAGGCCTCGTTGTGACCTTGTTCTCCATTCACATAGTTTAAAAAAACCGCCATTTGCTGGGACGTCAACCCTTTACCTTTACAGACGGGTGCTCCCAAATGCACCAACGGTATAATCATTGTTTACAGCTCTTCTACAGGTCAGATTGAAAACTTCCAGCCAATTACGGTAAAACTTAAAAATATGAAGCACAGATCATTAAGGGGGGAAAAATACATAGGTTTCATTCCTTTACTTCAAACCGGTGAGAGGCTATGATAACGAAGCATGGTATGGTTTTAGGTTTGGACTACTTATAATTTTTCAAACTACACAAACCGGGAAAACGGGATATATGAGTTGTAAGTGCAGACGAAACAAGTGGAAAAGGTAAACTTAAAATTTGTTACTTTTCATCATTCGTCATCTTAAAGAAGGGTTTAGAACAAATAAGTAAAGAAACCTTTCCAAACCCTTTGTATCCTGGTCAGCTGTAAAACTGCCATCCTTCTAATTTCCCGTAAAGAATAACTTCCCAAAAAATTCCAACTTTTAAGTTTTTATCCTCAACTATTATTATTATAATCCTTCTGATGTATCAGGATGTGTTAGTTGGCAACAGAACTAAAAATATTGTTTCATCTTACTGAGCTCTTGGCAAAATGCTTTCTCTTGTCAAAATCTTGCACACAGAAAGCAAGATCATTTCATCTTATCGGCAAGAACCTGATGTATTGTCATGATTTTGCAAGATCTAGGGCAAGATTTCGACACGGGTTGGAAAAACAAAATTTAATTTCATCATTTTTGTTTGGCGAAGTCTACTGTACTTAATTTATATAGTATTTGCAAAGGGTGAGTAATCCCTATACATACTCCTGGAAGGGTGCATAGTGTTCCCAATTTTGAGATGTTAACTGGCACGTTTTTAAGTACAGTAGGTTATCTTCACTGTACTGCATTTATGTTGATAACGTGTATTGTTGAAAGCAGCTATTAAAATAAATGAGCATCTTTCAGCAGATGAGTCACTTTCTAACCCTTATTTTATTTGCATCAGTGGTGTAGGAATCTGGACTGATTTTGTGCCACGTACTAGTCATTTGCATGTAGGATTGCACAGTTTACCAGTAAAGTGCCACACACTGCAGAAACTGGGAGAGTGTCACTGTGTCGTATATGCTGCAGAAAATATCCACCTTGCTGCTACTTCAATAATATTACTGTAATCCCTACATTCAAAATCTACTGAAGTATCTGTAATTCTGTATCCAAAATGTAAATTTAAACTGCTCAAAATGCAAAATTGTCTGATGAAAAGTTTCTTTATGCTGTGAAAAGTGCAATACCTGTCAATTTTTGCATTGTTGTCCCAACTATGCTTCCTTGCCTTGAGATTTCAAAGATCGACAGCCGCCTCCGTACCCAACCGCGCATGTGTGGTTCTCCCTATTTAAGATATCATGGTGGTGAGAATGGCATCTCTTTGTGTCAAGCAGCCTAGGATGCTGGTTCTCCTTGTCTTTCGTCCTTTGGAGATCGAAGTCGTCGTGGCTCCCTCCCTTTTCTTCCCGGGAACGACCCACACTGGAACTCTCCTGTCGCCCAGGACGTCCGCTAGACACCGACCGTGCTAAAGCAGTCGGTTCGTCTATATCATCCCTTCGCGACTTCTCCCGCTGCCCTCGTCGACCGGTGGGCTACCGGCTTTCCGGGGTGCTCATGTCGTGAATGACGGCGCTGTCTCCTCCTCTGACCGGTTTGCCTCGCAACGACTGCTGTAACCTGCCCACGTTAACCGCATGCGGCTTATGTCACGATTGATGCCACCATTTGTCCATATCTGCCGCTCCCATGATGCCCCGGTTGCCCGGATGGTTCCATTTCGCTCATCACGAAAGGTACACAATCCCCTCCGTCCTGGGACCGTATGCCAACGTTGACAACGCATTACGATGACGCTGCCACCTGCGCTCGCATTTCCATCGTCGTCTCTGCCTCAGCCTTACACTAGCCTGGAATCCATGAAGTTGAAGAGGCCGAAGTGTCGGTTTGGTCTTCAGGAAGCTGGATTTTCTCCTTCGCGACTTCTTGACGACATCACCCGAAGACGTCCTTGCTAGTGAAGACAGGCCATCTTCTTCCCCGCATTGCCCCTCCACGACAGTGGACAACCGGTTATGCCCGGGATGCCTTTGTCGCGAATGAAAAGAAAGAGGAGTCTTCCCACTTCTAGACGGACAACGCTCTCTGCCACCGACCGTGCTTGCAGTTTCGGGTGATCCTCGGCAAATCTTGCTCTCTTCCGAGTCACATTCGAAACCCCGTGAAGTCTCAAACCTCACGGGTCATCCGTCTAGGTTGCTACGTCGAGAGCAGCATCGTCACTACGAATTACGAACAAGCTACCACCTTTACCTCGGCACTGGTTGTCACGACACCGACCACAGTCCTCGCCAAGAAACTTCCAGTCTCCACTCTGACACAGAAGATATATTTACAGACAGCTTTTGCTTTTCTTCCTCTCGGTCGTCGGTCTCTGGATTTTGGATTTTCGCCTTTCGCGACTTCCACATGGCATCTACCGAAGATGTCGCTGCCCATGACGGCCTTTCGGCTATTGCTCTGACCTCGGATGCCGCGCTTCCGCCTGCTCCCCCGCTAGTCCCTCACGACCACTGGACAACTGGTCACGACCGGGACGGCCATGTTGCAAATGATGAAGTCGACTCGCCGCTTCAAGACGGTCAACGCACACCGCCTC
This sequence comes from Lithobius niger, assembly GCA_023313725.1. NCBI lineage: Eukaryota > Metazoa > Arthropoda > Chilopoda > Lithobiomorpha > Lithobiidae > Lithobius > Lithobius niger. Next base: position 12,371 of record JAHWFP010160770.1, on the reverse strand, counting down.
TGCCTGAGCTCTCGGCTTTAAAAGAAGACCTTCGGCAAGCCAAGGCTCTCTTCCAAGAAGCGAGACGGAAACTCCGTGATGTATCATCTCAACGGGGTTTCTCCAGCACAAACTTTCCCCTTGACCTTTCATCCTTGACCCTACAGTGTAACATGTAGCGAAGCCCACAACCTAGTCTCAGGTCACCCGATCTTCACCAAAGTTCCATCAGCGGCCACGAATTCACCCTTCGCGACAGACTTTCAAAGCCCTACAAGGTCACCCGATCTTCACCCAAGTCCCATCAGCGGCTACGAACTCGCCCTTCGCGACAGACTTTCAAAGTTCTACACCTTCCTTGGCGCCTCCTTCTTGGATGAGAACGAACCTCTACAGCTGGTCACGGAGCCCCAGCCCTAAACTCCGACCACACACCAAGGTTGTCCGACCTTTTGACTACGACGCCACCGGCCCAGGGAATCTCCCAGCAACCCAGGATGTGGTTTCCCTCCGGCACAATCAACGAGGCGCTCGGCTCTACCATGGCTTGCTGCCTTCACCACGGCGGCCCTCACCACGGCAACACTTGTCGCGAAAGACCAGCCTCGTTTTGGGAGGTCTACTTTTCACTTCCGGTTCCGCGGTGTCGATTTTTTCCCGCCTCCAGTGTGCAGTTTGGCATTTCCTACATAGCACCCTCCCTAGACATCCAAGTCGCAGTGAAATTCTGCAACCTGAACTATTTCTCACCGCCATGGTCAAGATTCGGCATGCGAAAACCTTTCCCGACGTCGAAGACCCTTATCTCGGCCGGATCCCTGTAATCGAGGACCCAGGTACCTGCAAATGCCCAGGCAACAGGAGGAAGGACAGGCTAGACCCCCACAAGGACGTCTGTCAATACCATCGCCGTTGTGAATACTACAATGCACCTTGCAAGAGGCAAAATTGAGCTAACGGGATTTGTGTAACAATCCCGTTAGCTCAATTGGAGACTGGTTGCGGCAACACATTTTGCCTCTGCCAAACGTAAAAAACAGAGACTTGAACGGGCACATTCCCTTCAAAAAGCTCAAGACTTCCCCCATCTGAAGTTTCTGCTCCATCATCAGAGAAGCCGTCCCCGGTTAAAAGACTCAAACCTTCCACTAATGCTTCGCCACTCTTGCTGCCGGTACTAAAAAAAAACACCTAAATCAAGTTCTAAACTTGGGAGAGCATCACAACCGCTGCTTGTTCAACCCCAGCAATGCCTGGAAAATCTCTGCAACCCACTTCCACAGCTTCCACCCCGCAATCACAAGCATCATGGCTATTTTCACCGGTGGACCATTCATTTGCCTCTCCAACGTCTTCCCTACTCCAGGAAACCCCTACGTCACTTGCTCATCGCGAAGATCCTACTCGTCACGAAGATACTGAAAACACTGTAGACAGTTCACCACAGCAAAACTCATCCGCACAACAGGATGAAAGTCCTTCACCAATCGTAGCAAACAAGCTGTGTACCCATTTTTTGAACCCTTCACTGAAGATCTTGTTGCCGCAACACCTCGCTCCCCAACACGTTTGTGATCCCGACAACTCCCCCGCCAAGACAACAACTCAATTAGAGGCTTTCATTGAACATGAAACAAATCAAACCGGAAACGAAGACATTTCATCATCGACCCCATTGTATGGGCTTGACACTGAGAGAAAACCCGACCTCGACTGTTCTTGGCTTTTCTTCACCATGAAGCACAGGCTCCGTCTTAACAAACGTGCTTCGGCACAATTTATTGTGAATTTTGAAAACGTCAAGCCACTAATTGACACATTCAATTCCCATCTGAAGTCATAGGACAACCTGATCACCTCTCTTCAATCATAATGCCATGTTGCAAGCTTCTAACTTTCAGCTTCCAGGAGAATCCGCTAATCTCATCATGAATAAAGCCCTCTCCAATCAAACCGACACCCCACATCAAGGTTTCAACGAACCTCTCACCTTGGTCACCGAAACCAATCACGTTCTCAAAGCCTAGACGGCTATCTTACAGACCTCCAGGTCGCTTCATCCACCCACTCCATCCGATCCAAGAGTCCAGCCAACCACTCTCCACCCCAGACCCGTGATCGTTCCGGCGGATCTTGGAACTCCCACAAGGCCCAACAACTGACCATTTCTACATTTCACAACATAACCAAATCTCCCAAACCTAGCAAAACCTATCTTCAGCTACCTTAGACAGCTTAGTACATGCTTTCTCACTCTAGCAGTTTGATAATGCACCCTCATTCCAACCACTTCATCCTAACCTCTCCTAGATCTCCAACCATCAAACCACAGACCTTCCCTGCGACCTCTGTCGGCACAAGGCAAAGGGATTCCATTACGGCATAAAAAACAACCCCTCTACTATGTAGTGCAAGCAAGATCGCCGGCCTTCATTTTCATCAATTCTCAAAAAAAAAAAAAAAAAAATTGAAGCAAACAACACCCTCACCCTCTCCCGAGCCCCAATTTTCTTTTGGGTCCCACGGGAAAGACCAACTTCAATCAGTGCCACTCCAAGTGCCACAAAACTGACCTACCTTCACTTGCGATCTTAGGAAAGACATCACCACTGCAATGAACAGGCCGGCATATCTTTTCATTCCGACTTCTCTTGGAATCAACATCAAGAAACCCAATTATTCCCTTTCTCCATTCCCCAATCATTATACAAAAAAAAAAAAAAAAAGTATCAAAATCAACCATCATTAACAAGGACATAATCTGGAACATATACAAAATCCTGCAAATGAAGTTCTCCAGACCATGACCAAGGTAACCCAAGGTATGACTCTTTTTACACCCTTTTTATTAAAAAATATATATATATATATAAAGGAAAGGGTATTTTGTGGTATTAAGGAAATTCCTGTAACTACAAATTTTCATGCAACCACGACTCGTACTGCCGCCGTCAACGGTACCCCAGGGTTGAGCTCAAAGGTGCCCACCACCACGAGGTCGCCCCGTCAATGCAAAAATTGATAGGTATTGCACTTTTCACAGCATAAAGAAAGAACATTTTGCCGGTCCCAGCCAGGCCGGCTAAAAATGGTTTCTTTTGCTGAAAAAGTGCAATACCAAAGGGCCCACCCTGCCTCCCCTCTTGAGTCACCTTTGGACAATCTTGAGACATTCTCACCACCATCATCTTTTAAATAGGGAGAACCGCGCATGCGCGGTTGGGAATGGAGGCGGCCGTCGATCTTTGAAATCTCAAGGCAAGGAAGCATCGTTGGGACAACAATGCAAAAATTGACAGGTATTGCACTTTTTCAGCAAAAGAAACCATTTTTAGCCGGCCTGGCTGGGGGCTAGGACTGTGCGAAAATCGAAACTTTCGATTCGATTTCGATTTTATTATGCTGTCGAAATCGAATCGAATCCGTCAGAATCAAAATCGAAAAATTTTTAAGTAAATACACTGAATAAAGTTTAACAAAAGAATTTGAATCAAGTAAAGCACTAACTTTAGTAAAAAATGTGTAATGACTTCGTTTTATATGGCAACTGTGCATGGTACCATACTGGTCATTGCTAAAATTGTGTAGTCATTACCTTACAACATGCCAGTGTAAGTTTAGCAATCAGCTAAGAGGCAATAATTTGCCAAACTTGCACAATATATGAAGTTAATTTGACTAAATAAAATCTAAGGATGGTGCTACTCAAAAGGGGGAGTGTGTTAAAATCAAAATGTAGTTTTGCGCATTAAATGAAGACATGATTCAAAGTTCAATGTATTGGAGTAACATTAGTTTATAGGAGTGTAATTACTTAAAATTAATATCTTTTTCAAAGGCTAGCCCTTATTGATAAAAATTGAAAAAAAAAGGTTAAAATCGAAAAAGAAAAAAAGTGAATTTCGAAATCGAATAAAAATCGAAATCGAGATCTTTTTCCCCAAAATCGATCGAAATCGAATCGAACCCAAAATATTAAAACCGCACACCCCTACTGGGGGCTGGCAAAATGTTCTTTTTAGTGAGCAAAAAATTAGGTGATTTGTCGGCTGTTGTCTGATGATGGTGATTTGTCGGGTACCCTAGATACCAGGATAACAGTATATTTTGCATTAGGGCTGGGATCGGTTACACGGTTAACTGGAAACCGTTCCAGGTTCGGTTACACGGATTATAAAACCCGTATCCGAAAAAAGTTTGCTGTGGGCATCATTCAAAATCCGCGGTGAACGAGCCAAAAATAGCCAAGTGTCATCATTTAGGCATACTAATCCAAACACTCAAAATCAGTGAAATTAGAAAACCGGGGTAGGTAGGGAACAGCTTATTTACAAATAATCCGCATGGGCTTGTCCCATCGAAGCTGCTTACTTTCTTCGAAACAAACTGCTGATTGCCAGCACGTACACGAGGCAGTTAAAAGACAATCTGGCCTGCATCTGCCCTCCCCGCGTCATGGTGAAGTGGACTCGTCTATACCTAGCGCAAACGGCAGGGAAGCGGCGTCATAACGCGTAAACGAAATGCGTTGCTACCCGAAAACGCAAACATGCTTATTTTTCTGCCTCATAATTTGAAGTGAATGGAACATTAACGAAAACATTGTGTTAAATTTTGTGGTTTTGTTTTTGGCTTACGTTGTCGTAAATAAGCCTAAGCCATCTTGTAGAAATTTTAAAGCCACATAAAGTCAAAATTCTTGATAAAGTAATTACTTAAATTTATCAACGTCAACTTTCTTCTAGTTTAAATCGCAAAATGCAACATGTAGTCAATAATTGTGCTTGTCTTGCCAAGGCCTAAATCATTTTTGTTTCAGCTTTGTTTTTGTAATAATGTATTACACAGGGGTGACATTTTTTTGGCTGTATATTTTGTTGAAAACGGGAAAACGGTTTTCGTATAACCGACCGGAAAATAAAGCGGTTAAACGGGTAACTAAAAAACCGCAAAGTACCAGCCCTATTTTGCTTGTATGCTGTAATCCTGCAAAAAGATAGCCGTATTGCCATAGAATACTAGAATAGTTGGACGTGGCGATGTGTACCTATATGTGCAGATGGGTCTTGTTCTGTTCACATGCGATCAGTTAACAGACTTAGGTTCAGACATTTTCAAAAACTTTTTTTCATTGCTGCCTGATAGCTGTGCAGTGAAATGGCTTTGCGAAACGTATCAGGACGGCGTACTACATCAAAAGGTCTGGCATTTAACTGCTCACCTCCCTTATTTCCTCCAACTATGTGGTCAGTGACTGACAATATTGAGAAATGAGAATGCTATGCCTTGTACACCAAACAATGGTCGAAATCTGGCATCGCCACTGGGATGTTTTGATTGGGCGAGCATATGTTAGTGTGCACAGAATGTTAGAGACAGAAGGTGTAATGTGTGTAGTTGACGGGAAGATATAAATTGGGGTCGTTCATTACTGAAGCAAAAGCGCGTGTAAAATAACTACACAGTATCCAATAGACTGCCTCAGATGTACTTGCCCACTACATCTGGGGCAGTCTATTGGATACCGTGTAGTGACTGCCCTCTTGGGTATGACGGCGAAATGAAGAGAAAAGTTAGCAAAAGGGTCAATGAGCACGCAAAAGCCACCTCTAAGAGAGACAAAAGAAGCGCAATTGCCATCCATAGACGAGAACGAGGCACGAGATTGACTGGGAAGGAACAAGAGTGATGCTTAAGTCTAACGCATTCAAAGAGGCACATCTCCGTGCCTTGGAGGCAATTGCTATCCAACACTGCCAGGATAAAACAGTGCAACTTATGAACGTCCCAAGACCCTGCATTTAAGCAGATTAATAAAATTTGTGACCCCCGAACTGTGTGAAAAACTGGAGACGAAGTGGAAGAAGTTCCTCCCTATAACAACAGCGACACATGGAACTTGACAGCAGCAACCTGGAATGATAAGGGGGGGGATTTGAATCATCACGTTCGGCGTGGAAGTAGGACGGTTGGTGCATGTGAGTCTTATTGCCCAACCCTGAAGAAGAAAGCCAGTATAGGCATTCGAAAATTTGCTAGTTTGAAGTAACTGGAACACTTTTCGTACTGCGTTAAAAAGAAGTAACTAAAAAAAAAAAAAGCAGTATGGAAACTTTGTCCCAAGCTATGTTATGATTTTCTTTTCGGTGGTGTTGAGCGATGCCGTTTAGTTTTTCTTCCCTTCTAGTGTCTCCCTTATGTGCTCTTATACGTATCTCTAGCTGTGTCTTGGTTTCGCTAGGAGCCAATGAAACGAGCCCCTCCGGGGCGAGGCCGGTGGCCTATTGTTCATTTTTTCCTGGTTTTGCCAATGTAGATGGCATCGCAATCAAGGCCATCTACATTGGTGAAACCAAGAGACAGATACGTATAAGAGAAGGGAGCCACTAGAAGGGAAGAAAAACTAAACGGCATCGCTCAACACCACCGAAAAGAAAATCACAACATAGCATGGGACCAAGTTTCTCTACTGCTCCATTCCAACACTGCACAAGAAGCCCAGCTAAAGACACTTGAATCCGTAGCTATTAAGAGATTTTCGCGACACAAGAATACCACTCATGAACCTCACAGCCCCTTCAAATGACTTGATGAAGGATTTCGCCTCCAGACATAACATAGAGATCGGTGGTTCACTCTGGACTGGAGCAAAATTCAAAATACCGATAGACACTCGTCATGTCATGACATTTTCAAATTGTATTTTCGACTTCTGAGGAAGAGGAACGGGTTTTCCTCGAAAATTCAAGTACTGTAATGTAGTGTACAAGTGGTGATTTATGTGTTTATCTTCTTAATTAATGTCGTCAATCAATCACTCTTCGCCGGTTGCCTGTTTTTCAAGTCCTTCGCTATCTTTACAGCGCTTCCAAACAATCGTCCTTCACCGACCATTATCTGCAACTCTCCCGGACTGTCGTCTTTTGCTGCACATCGTCAACTCCGGCTTTCGCCTGCAGCCGTCCGCCTTCATCATTCGTTGCTTGCCGATATCTGTACTTCGTCAACCGCACGTTTGCAGCTTGTCAAACCACCTCTTTTACTGCCATCGTCCACAGGGCCCTAGACTTCCGTACCTATCCGCAAGACTCTCCCTGCTCTCTGGCACTCTGCGCCTTTTCTAAAACTGCCGTCTCTCACCGCCCTCCTTCTGCAGCTTCCGAAACCTCCGTCTTTCGCTGTTTGTCGCTTGCGCACCCTCAACGCCGTCTTCAACACCGCCTCGGCCCGCTGTGTGCAATCGTCTGTGCCTTCCGCTCTGCTACCACCATCACACACTGCTCTTCAATCAACTGTCTTCGCCTGGTCTTTCGCCTTCCCACCCTGCTTGGCCATTGGGGCTTTCACCTTCGCTGCCCACTTATGTTCACCCGTCTTGATAAGTTGGCTGCACCGTTATCCGACCAACCGTTTTGCGGAGGACTTCCTGATCACCGCCAATTTCCTTTACGATCTTCACTCACCCACCATGCCAAGTTTCCGACCATGGGAACACCATTCTTCTTTAGGATTTTCAATCTTCCCTCTAATCCTCATACTTGCTGTCCCACCGCCAAGATTGATGATGCCGGTTTCCTGCAGCCTCGCCGACTTCGTCTTTTTTAGGCTGTCTTCTCCTTACAACGGAACAATGAACCTCAAACCCACATTGGTTTCTCTTACTGTTCTACACTCCTCAACATGCGCTTTCCAGCCACGCTTGCTTTTCCTCACTCATAACACTGAACGTTCTCCCCTTCAATTCACATCTTGCCTTTAACCATCTCTGCGTCGGCCTGTCCTGCTCACGGCATCTCAACAATCCTTCCATGGTAGATCAAGGCCACATAATAACCTCCACCACCCATAATGCCTTGCGGCACCCAAGGTGGAAAAATCTCAAGCAACGCATTCGTTGCAACTTTGTTGCCCCTTTGCAGCACACTCGCCGGTTACCTCTACAATTCCGATGACCAGTATTCGGTAGGCCACATCCAAGCCGCACCAGCTCGTCATGAAGTCCACAACACTCGCAGGTGATTTGTACCGCATTCATTTAGAAATCATTGAGGAGTGCCAATGTGCTGAAATTATTGCACGACTGAGACGAATTGGCCCATACCCGGCATGTCAACTGCAGAGTCGTGCGACTTTTATTTGAAACCGTGCTCCATTAGCCCGAATCACTGGGGAAAATTTAAAGATGCAGAGAAAATCAAATCTCTGAAAGCAACAACTTGCCCTCAAGAAGATGCCCAATCTAATCAACCACCACCAACTCCGGGCAACACTTCCAATGCATCCTACAATTTTCTCTCACCAAGGTCTTCACTGTCATCGCCAAACATTGTCTTGTTCATGTTCGTCTCATTCTCGCTCATCATCGATTACTTTCTCGTGCCACACTTCGCTAATCAAAGCAACCAATGATTCTGCTCTTCCCACCATTGTCAAAGACAAAATGACGTTCCAGTCCCCCATAGTGAATTCAAATCTGCTCTGTCTCGTGCTCGTTGAAAGTAACTCACCATCACACAAAAGAGTGAACCACCACCCTCCCTATACGGCCTGGACCCCTCCAGGTCTAGACTCAGAAGAGAAACTCACCCATCAAATCGAACCCATGGATTCCGCCGAAACTTGACATACTCAAGGATCTGAAAAAGAAAATCGGTAAAGGGCCTACACCTAAACAAATCCCAAAGCAAGAAACTCAATTAAAACCTCGAGCAACTTCACTCCACTTTGTGCATGGTTTACAATCACACATCCAGAATTTGTATCGCATATGACAATCTTTCCACTCGAGTTGATGAGCACTCTAAAGTCAAATTGTTACCTCCGTCACCCAATTCATCTCAGAGGTTATGGCGACTACAGCAGTGTTTACTTTCAGCAGCATGGAAGCCTCACTAACAAACGTTCCCCGAAATGGCCAAAAAAAGAGGCCCTGCATACAAGAAAAGAATTGATCATCGCTTCTTCTTCCCTAACTTGGATGCCATCCTTCGGTCTGATCAACCAGCCAAGGGGATCCTCATCATTCCCTTGGAACCCGTGTCCGATTCCTCCACGTCGACCACCAAACCCATTGCTCTCGCCAACGGCAGCCAAGCCCGGGACTGACTGAATGCCACAGGAAATTTACCAAAGTTTCTTCGGAGCGGGTCGCCTGGGGAAATCAGAGTCCCCGGGCTTGGCGCTAGAAAGTTCGCCGCACGATCTATCTGGCAATGTGATGATATGGAACAGTTTAGTTTACTCTGGCTCTCCATGCTTCACCCAGTGCTTCAGCTTCAACACACGCTTGCTGCCCTGTGCTGATCGCATAATGCAACGCCAAGAAGTTTGCATTCAACTTCTCCATCCACACCTAATCAACTCGCACTCTGTAACCTCAACTGACCCTTTACAGCACTCAGGAACAGGAACGCCATCCGTGAACTCAAGCGCAACTATCTGCACCCAACAAGATCCCAGCAACTACGCATGATCAGTCCACAAAATCATCTTCATTTCGGCAAACACTTCAACTTCTGTAAAGTGTGCATGCAAAATCTACCGTATCCTGGTATCTAGATACCCGACAAAATCGCTGTCATCAGACAAAAGCCAACAAATCATGTGATGTACATTTTCACCTAAAAACGCGCTCTTCATCAGACAATTTTACATTCTGGATGCCGGACACTTTGGTAGATTTTGCATCCTATATTGAACTTCACCACGTTCTCTTCTCACCAACCTCTGAACGAGAAGTTGAATGCCATTCCTGTTCGTAACTCTCGGCCCACTCCCTCCAAATCTAACCACAAAGTACGACTCCCATGAGCTTCACCTTCACTCTCCACACCACTGTGTTTTATGACGATGGACCACGTCGGAACTAAACCAATTCAGATTTTTTAAACTCCAATCAACAGAATAGTCAACCATTTTTTCTCCAACCTTAAATTTGAATTAACCTCAACCGTCAACCCTTCAATTGATCTCAATCCCTTCACTTACCGGAACTTCAATCAACTCCACAGTGATCCAAGTCTCCGTCAACATCGACAAAGGTAACATTTCTTCGTTCTTTTCAATCATCCTCAACGACGAAAATCTCGGGCTGCCTCTCTCCTTCAGTGGGACATTCATGGAGTCCGTAACTGCGGGGGATCCAGCTTGCAACCCTAGGGCACCTGTTGATCCCACCACGGTTCTAACAAGATCAACAAGTAATGCTGAAATTCACAGGTAATGATATTTTGAAGGGCAACTGTGAAATAGATTTTGCAGGCCCTCCTAGCTAGGGCCGGCTGAAAATGGTTTCTATTGCCTAAAGGTAATATACATTACCTACAGGCCTTGCCTCCCCTCTTTTCACCACCATGACAGATCGAAAGTAAAAAAGATGGCGGTCTAGACGCTCTTAAAGGAGGAGTGTGCTGCACTTGCACAGTTAGGTTGTGGAGCTGGGTGAATCAATTAAACTAAGAAACCTCTAGGGAAAATAAGCATCCTTAAGAAGGAATGCTGAAATTCACAGGTAATATTAAGCAATAGAACCACTTTCAACCGGCCCTAACTGGGGGGGGGGGGGGGCCTGGTGCTCCCCCTGTTGTTTCTCTACCCCCCCCCCCTCCCATTGCCCCCAATATCTGAATCGTAAAAACCGGTCCCTAAGACCATTAAAAAAAAGAAAATTGGTTTCTCAGTCCCCTCCCTCATCGATTTTTTTTTTGATGGGAAATAAAAAAAAAAAGACGACGCAGCAAAAAGAGCAGTTAGAGATTAAAAATGGCCCTTAGTGAGAAATGGAAATATAAAATTACCATTCTTGTCGTTAAATAACTGTAGTATGGATACATGGTAAGGAGAATTACCAGGCAGTATTCTTTATTTTACCTAAATAAAAAATAATTCCCCAAAATGTACGGAAAAATAGGGTGTAAAAATAAAATTCCTCCTGCACGGATTTCTTGAGACAAAGGCCCAAGAACCAACTTTCTGTTTATAAGTGGCCTAACTGCCGAAGATTTATAAATACCATGAAAAATTCTTTAAATCAACAAACGAATTACAAAGTTAAACAAAAAAGGGCAATTAAAAAAAGCAAAGTTTTTGAAAATGTATGTGGAACGATCGGCTCCCGGTGCAGATTCGTATTTTTCTTTAAGTCGCCATTGACCAGGAGACCAGACATTTTACATCTCCAAATATGAAACTTTGTCGCCAAATTAAAAAGTTTTTTTAGACATCAAGATGGCAATAAAATAAAATCATTCAATCTACTAGGATAATCCTTGCATCTGTAAAATACAAGTTTCTTACTATCTGCGAATACTTACCTTCAGTAATCCATGCTACAATCGCTTAATTTTAGATTTCCATGCTCAAGATAAAAAATTTAACCCATTTTTTTGGCTTTCCTAAACATTTTCTAGTTTCATCTAGTTCCTGCTAGGTGCACCACTTTGTCTCCCTTGTTCACAGTGTGCCACCATCTTTCCCAGGAAGCATCGTGCTACAGTATTTCCGAGTATGAAAACTTTTGAAAGCCATCGAAAAAGGCAATTTTACCGAGTGTTCATATAAAAAGAACTTTCACGATCATCACCCAGCATGCAGGCGTTGCAGAAACTGCGATTTCAGTGAGAAAAATGTGTTTTGTGTGAACTGCACAACCCTGCCAGTATACAAAAAATACGAAAAACATAGCGGCAAACTGACCAATGAGCACTACAACGTGCAAAGAGGGAGCGTTTGGCTAAAACAAAAATGGAAAAGAAACTCGTGACTATTAACGAAGATTTATCAGTTAGTGCCAACGTGGCTTCTAAGTCGGATGGACTATCTGACGAAGCATCTAATTCTGGGTCTTCGTTCGATGGATTCCTACCCCGAGACGCGTTGCCGCCATCTTCTTCAAAAATGAAGATTCTCGTGCACGCGGTCAGCAAAACTGCAGCGTCTACAATGAACGTTAGAATGGATAAAATGCGGCAAGAAGTAAAAGATTCTTTGGAGGGATCACTCGAGAAGAAATTGGAGACGAAATTCGAATCGGCGGACAAATCGTTCGACAGTTAACTATCTAAGTTTACAGATATTATGATGGAAAAAATGGCGGCGTCTGACAAATAGTTGTTGGCTAACATGGTGCAACAGACGCCATCTTTGTCGAAGGGAACTTCTAGCAAAGAGAGCGCGAAAACGGGAAAAACGCACGCTTCCAAGGGCGACGATCAACACCGTCGGAAAGAGAACTCTAATAAAATTTGCGCAAATCCCGGCAATTCGTCCCAGCACGAAAATGTCGTCTGCACCCACTGATAACCAAAATCGTCAATGTAAGATAAAGGGCACGGTAAGAGTAGTAGGATTGCTAAAATTAGTAAAGAGTCGATCAACTACCACGGATCTCCGCC